>JAHWFP010092388.1:0-32803 GCA_023313725.1 Lithobius niger | reverse complement strand
AAAAAAACATTTATTTGGCCATCAAGCAAAATAGCTAAAATAAAGCCTTTTACGCTATTTGGATTCCAAATAAAAACACAAAAGTAACAAACGCATGTGGCAACCCTGGTTGGTGGGGAAGGGGGGAAGGGGGGGGGAGAGGACCCAAACAAACAATATGTGCATTATTTTTTAATTTCAAATAGGAAGAAACAATAAAGCATTTATTTGGCCTTCAAATAAAATACCTAAAATAAATGCATTTACAGTATTTGGATTTCAATAACAATTTGCAAAAGGAACATACGCTTTAAACGAAGATGATCCCGATAGACACATATAGTTCTGTGAGGAATTCCGAGATTTCAAATAATAATAAAGCAACAAAAAAAGCACATGTGGAACCCTGGGAGGGGGGGGGGGAGGGATGAGGACTTTGCCACGGTCCCCCTTTCCATTGCCGGGCCAAATAGGCTAACCTCTAGAAGGCTGATGTTTGACATTTTGTTTCACACCAGTTATAACATAAATTAAGTCCATCATTAAGGTTAAGAGACAAAGAAAGATGTTCCAGGTGATGAATCACGAACGAAGGTGCTCGAACGGTCCTCCTCCAGCAACGATACACTCACCACATCTGCTTTCCACACCTAAGCATATTCTCCTGTATAAGTCAGAAGTAAATGTCTCAAATGCAGCAGTAATGAGAACCTGCAGTGTTGCAATATCCTGGGCTGGTTGAATGTACACCAAATCCCGTACTATTCCCCACACACTAAAGTCCATAGGCGTCAGATCGCACGAACGCGCGGGCCATTCCATCGCACCTCTTCTACCAATCCTGCTGTTGGAAAATTGGTCATCAAGAAGGTCTCGATCCTGTGTTGCATAGTGCGGTGATGCACCATCTTGTTGGAAAATAATGTCTGCGGTACACTTTTTCCGTACAGCCGGCAGAATCCTGTCTTGTAGCAGCTGACGATATACTGCAGCGTTGATTGTTCCATCAAGGAAGTATGGTCCAATGACCCATATACATCCCCAAATATTGATGCCAGATGAGGGCGTGAATGCGGCATAGTGACGTGTGGGTTGTCATCACTGTAAAATATGCAGTATGGAGTATAATATCCGTTCCACATTCTGTGGATCATCTCCAAGGAAATCTTCGTTTAAGGCGTGGATACGCTGTGGATATGCGTGGATATGCCGTACACCTTCAAGCCTACGTCCTTAATCAGCCTATTAACTGAAGGCAGTGACACACCGGTTTGCCGTTCCAACTGACGCTGGGACGTCGTTGGTTCATCAAGCAAGGCGTGGTGGATTTGGCGGCATTTTCAATTGTTCGTGTCGTTCGTTTACGGCCAGAATGTCCCTTATGTTGATTTTCCACAGAACCTGTGGTTCAAATTTCTCCACCAAATGTGCCACTGTAGACCGGCATGGAGGTGGCTGAAAATACGTAGCATGCTACCTCACCAAAAACGTCTGATATCATAACCTTTTGGTAATACCATTTAATAATCTTGATACGTTGGTGTAGGTTCATGCGTGGCATGTCGTTATGAAATACAAAATGAACGAGTGGTATCAAACGAAGCGAATACAAAAGGAACAAACTGTATCGAGTGATACGTATCAGGGTGAATGCACCTAACTACTGTCACGTCCAAGTGTACGGACCAACCAGTACTACATTATACAACACATCACACAATAGTGCATGCCCAGGGGACATCAGGTCATATGACTCACAACTTTGCGTGCAACGGCAGTACAGCTGAAGGGCAACATGTAGTATTAACCAAGGTTGCTAAATCGGTAATTAAACTCAGCCAATTACAGTAAGTACAGTACTGTAAACTGGGAACTCCTGTAGGATAACGTTACTAGGCCTTTTGCGCAGCTAGTGGTGGCGATAAGATGTGAATACTGGATAGTTGGTAATTCAGTATGTACATGGGGCGCAGGGCCGTAACCAGCACCCCCACAGCCCCGCACGTGCGGGGGTTTTGCCTACTGGGCCGAAGAGCACGAAACACGATGAGGCCTTTAGGCCGCCCGCGCACTGAGCGACTTGGCTGCGCAGCCAGGTCGCTGCACCCAATGACAATGCTTACCGTTTATGTAAACAACGCACTAATCATTTTGATTGCCTGCAGCAACCTGGCCGCTCGGCCTTATAGTGGACTATAGCGTTGATTTTTGTTTACAAACTCGTGCTAAGTTCAGTTCCATGCAGAGACCCATGTAGCGTAGAAAGGTAAAGGTTTCAAATGATAGAGCATTCTATATACTTCCTGTAGGCCTAAGCGACGTGAAAATGGCCTGTTTATGTATAAAGCTTTCAGTTTGGAAGCAGTTAATGATTTCGTTTGTTTGCCAGCTAACGCCGCCCGCGCACTGAGTGACTTGGCCGCACGGCCAGGTCGCTGCAGCCAATGAGAATGCTTACCGTTTATGTAAAACCACGCTCTAATAATTTTCATTGGCTGAAGCAACCTGGCCGCGCGGCCAAGTCGCTCAGTGTGCGGGCGGCCTAACAACAAAATTGTAAACCTAACACGATAAAATTGTTACATTATTTCGAAACGTCAGCTTCAGGAGCAGAATTAAATTGTTGAACACGTAGTCGCAAAATAAATCGTGCTGGTTGTTAATTTAAAAAAAAAAGTGGTAAACAAATTAAACTAGTTATGTTAAAAAAAAACAAGCTTAACTGTAGTAAAAAAGAAATAAAATTTCAGTGGCAACGAAGCGCCATCCTCTGCCTCACAGTCGCGAAGCATAGACCTTTTTCCTAGTTCACCTATGGTTACATTACGCTCGACAGAAAAAAAGAGTGTTAAAAATAAAATTCAGTTTAACAGGGATTGGCTTTAATTTTTTTTTTTAATTCCACTTGTAATTTTACTTGCAATTGTTTCTGTGGGTAAGTATTTTTTAATTGTGGCGAATGGCATTTTCTTTTCTTTATTTATTGTGGAGCCGGGGGGGGGGCTCTCTTCATTTTAATTCTGGCAGGGCCCCCACACCTAAGTAAGGGGCCCGGGACTAACTACAACAGCGGGGGCCCCCTCCCTTGACTGAATCTTAAAAAGGTTACACTATGTTATATTATTCGTCTGACACAAATGTGCTTCACGGGTAGGTTCGTTCATTAATCCTGACTGGTTACGTCTGAAGACTTCTCTGCCTAACAAGCTGACAGGCTTGCACTACAGTGCTCCTGCTCCGTGCTCGTTGCCGTTGGACTGGAGTTGTGTTGGAATTGGATTGGAGTTAGGAGTATAAAAAAAATTTTACAATACGCACAAATCGAGTACATTACTTATAGTGATAGAAACTCACAATTGCGAAAAAAAATTTTACGCCGTGCAGGCCCCTTGAGTGACCGGGCCTAGGTACAATGGGTCCACCTGACCCCCCACCCCCCGTTGTGGGGGCCATGAGTGCGGGGGTATATAAAATTTCCTGGCTACTGCCCTGATTGGGCGATTCGATTTCGACAGCACATCAGGGATAAGAGGCCGCAGAAGGTACGTTGTACTGCCGCCATACAAGTGGCTTCCCCCCATCATCCAGGGTTGCCACATGCGTTTTTTCCTTTTGCGTTGTTATTTGGAATCCAAATACTGTAAAAGCCTTCATTTTAGCTATTTTGGTTGATGACCAAATAAATGTTTTTATTTCTTTTTACTTCAAATCTAATTATGGGCTTTTATTGTTTGTTTTGGTTCTCCCCACCAACCAGAGTTGCCACATGCGTTTTTTCCTTTTGCGTTTTTATTTAGAGTCCAAATACTGTAAAAGCCTTTTTTTTTTTTTAGCTATTTTGCTTGCTGGTCAAATAAATGATTTTTTTTTTCGTTTTACTTGAAATCTAATTATAGGCTTTTATTGTTTGTTTTGGTCCCCCTTCCTCCACCAAGGGTTACCACATGAATTTTTGTCCGTTTGCGTTTTAATTTACTGTAAAAGCCTTTTTTTTTTTTAGTTATTTTGCTTGATGCCAATTAAATGTTTTTTTTTTCTTTTTGCTTGAAATCTAATTATGGACTTTTATTGTTTGTTTTGGTTCTTTCCCCCCCCCCCCCCCCACTACCACCAACCTGGGCTGTCACATGCTTTTGTCAGGGATAAGGGTTAAAGTGGCGGGGAATGATTGTTGGACTTAGAAAAATTCGACGTGTAGCGGTTTTTTTTAAACACCCTGTAAAACCATATTTTACGATTTGGTATTACCCTAAAACTTGTATTAAGCCTTATTTATGTTTAAAATCAGTGAAATAAACGATCTTCTTACCTTCTCTTCCAGTTAAACCGTCCTGTTCGAAACTTTTTTTGCAAATGCCACATGGAGCTGCGGAAACTGGTTTTATATGCGCGGGCTAGCCAGCTAAAAAGCAAATCCGTCCAGACAATTTCAAAAACCAACTTTTGCTTTTTGCAAAAGTAGGTCACCCAAAACGTATATAAACTCGGATTTTCTGTGGTTTAAATCAGTGTTCGGCCGCATAGCCAAGCGCCCCCCAAGCTTTTTTGAGCTAACAAAGTACTCAGAATTGTCAGGGAGCCAAGTAGGGGTAACAAGCTTCCCCCCCCCCCAAGCTTTTTTGAGCTAACAATGTACTCAGAATTGTTAGCGGGCCAAGTAGGGGTAACACAAGCGCCCCCAAGCTTTTTGAGCTAACAAAGTACTCAGAATTGTCAGGGGACCAAGTAGGGGTAACACAATCAACGGTTCGTAGTGCATTTCATCAGACTTAAAATCCCGCTTGAAATTCAAGAAGCAGCTGTTGAAAGCATCGCGTACGAGATCAAAACCTCCTGAATCCAAACTGAACGACCTCACCTCGAGATCGGTATCTTCGGTCACCTCCGTCTTGTCTTTCAAATCTTGAATCATGTAGGACAAGGCCCAGTCGATTCTAGTATCCTCTATTACAGGTACGACTAGAGATCTGACGTTGTTTACTACCAAGTTGAAATTTGAGGGCATATGAGAAATTATTCCTTCCCTTAACCGGGGGTTGAGTTTAGGAAAAGTTAATTTAGGTCTTTTTTTTAAGACTTTCCAATTTCCCTTCCACGTTGTATTACAACCCCTCCACACGTGTGCTGTTTATACGCGAGACTGTCCGAGTAAGTCTCACCGCACGATTCGCAGGTTGCGTTACATTTTCTTTCATTACGCCTTTCGTGCTTCCGTTTATATCTGTTGTTCCTGAACGTCTTTTCGCAGTATTGACAAAAAAAAATCATCTCATTGTCAGACATCTCTCATTTTTGTTCTTCGTCAATCATTGTTTGTCCTATTTTTTTATCTTCCGAAAATGTCTCTTCATTCGTCGGAAGAGACGAATGTGAAATCCTGGTGTGAACCGTAGCGTTTGCTAAATCGGGGAAATACTTCCAACAAGTTTCCCAGGAATAAGCACATCCAAACTTGATTTTTTCAAGTGTGATCATTTTTCCATCGCATCGGTCGTGGTGTGCCAAAACTTCATCGTAATAAGAAACGAGTCCTCCGCAATCGAGACACGTAAAGTTTAACACGCAAGGCTTCTGCAGATGATTGTCCACCTCTTCTCGCGATAAAAACTCAACTTTGCATTTCTTCCACCGGAACACTGCCTCGTACTTGGCAGATATAGCTAATATGAACACTTACGGAATTATTCGCGCCTTTTATACCCACCGTACTTTCTCCACGCACTATAAACCCTACCCGTTAAAATAAGCACACGGTGACCACCATTTAAAAAAAAAAAACCTGCGAAAATTGGAGTATTATAAACATGACAAAATACACGGGTTTACTGTAGAGCCTGTTCAAAAGGGCCTGTTATTCTTCAAATCCCTTACTACTTAAAATAACAAACAAATTTCGTGAAGTTAAACGTAAATAATAAACGTTGTAGTCGAAAAAATGATACAAAGTCAGAGTCAGTGCCGTAGTGTCTGAGTCAAAGTCGTCCTCCCCCTCGTCAGAAGAAGTTCTGTAGTGTCCAACTGCTGCAGTGTGGATGCCATCGTCAAGGATGTAATGCTTATCATCGTAAGCACTGACTAGGGACTGGGCCACGATGTCGTTGGTGAGCTTATGCTTCCAGTTTCATATCGTGGCTCAGGAACTCTTTTCAACAGTATGGATTGTTGGTGGATACTTTGTTTGTAGTCCTCATGTGTCAGATGCTTTTTTACAAGTGTCCTGTCGATGTCTTTCCCTGCCTGCTTGGAACTCTTCACAGTGGTATACAAATACATTTTTGATTCAAGCCTCACAAACACATTATGTGAACTCCACCTAGCTCATCCTAGAACTTATGAGAACCTGCTTATTCTCTGAGCTGAAGACGGGATGGTCCCGAGAGTAGTTGGAGCTGTCGGACCAGTAGCTACAATCTTGAGCCTTTCTGAGTAAAATTCTCCCATTCGATTGAGCAGACCAGGCTGTCTGTTTCCATAAAGAACAATGCTGCTTTGTCTCCATACTTTAATTTGATGTATTCGTAGTAGAATTAGTACATTATTAATATTGACAGTTTTACTGGTTGCAATCAAGTATTTTCTCAACCCTCAGCTAACCCGTAACCGCCTAGATACGAACGTACGCCTTCAACGTATAACAGCGAGAAACTAAGTCCCGGCGCGAGCTTTGTGAGGGGGCCCCGGGGACCCCGAGCGAAGCGAGCAATCACAGCCCAGTGGTCAGCGTCGTCGGCCCCAAACCAAGAGAATGCTGGTTCGAATCCGAGAACCAACACGAGTACCATATGGACTCTAAAAAAAGGTTTGGGAGTTTTTTCAGGTGGTTATGGGCTACTGGTTGCAATCAAGTATTTTCTCAACCCTCAGCTAAGATGGAGAACCCACGAAAGATGGGGAGATCACAATCATTGCTGCGCGCTTTTAAGAGTGAAGAAAGTGAGTCACGACGCCATCTCATTTGAAAAACTGTCAAAGTCCATGATGACAAAGTAGTGGAAATTGAGGCTGCCATCTTTATCGTCCTCAGCCAGAAAGAGAAAGTCAATGGCGGTTCGATTGATGACCTACTTGCATAATCGGATTGGGTTAAGGCCAAATCCTGTCATGGAGGCGATAATATTGTTGGCAAGAGCACTGTTTTTGGATTCAAACTCGTTCATTTGATTTAACTTGCCGGATAATGAAGCATAGAGATACCCACACTGCCCATTGACTGGTTGCAACGAAGGTGGTCTGAGTATTAAAACTATGATGAACAGCAGCCAGTACGGAGTAGAGAAAGCACATTTTATCAGTTTTGTTCTCTACGTTGGTAACAAACTGGCATTTAGGCTGTTGTTTGGGTAGAGGGATGTAGGATGAGGCATGGCAGGTATTGTTGTTTCCTATTTTTATATATAGATTCTCAACAGAATCGACAACCCAACTGCTGCCCTTCTCAGTAAAGGTGTCGATGGTGTGGTGAATCTTTTCCTATGACTCGACAAGTAATGCGGGTAAGTAATGATCGGACGGAGCATTGGCGTAGTGGCTCCAGAACTCGAATTGATGGTTTTGCCGAGTCTGAAAAACCCACACCGTTAAGCAGATTTGAAATTTGCAGGAAATGAGGCTAAAAAGGCATACAATAAGAATTGGGCAATGTGGGTTTCAGCCGGACAGGAGATGGATGGGATCGTGGATGAGGGATTGGTAGCCCTCGTCACTCTCGAAGTTTTTCTCTGAGCAACCAAAGCTACTGACAAAGGCATCAACGAGGGTTGGATGTTCCACAATACACATCACAGTCGTTGTGTCCTGTCATCTCACATATGGCAAATAAAAAGCACTTGTTAGAATGTTATGATGTAAAAGCCCGGAAAGTGCACAAATATTCATAAAATCTCAACGTTTCGGCTGATCTTGGAACCGTTATCAAGATTAAAAGATAAAAAGAATTACAAATAGCACAAGAAAGCCATGAGTCAAGTTGCAAGTAAAACTTAATAAGGCAGAACTTGCTAGGACGTGTTAAAAATGGACAGAAACATAAAATAATTCTTTTTTTTATAAAAAATTTAAGAAGTAAGAGGAGACTTCGATGTGTGCTTGTGGTTAGCACCAAACGAAGTGTCAGTAATGAGCTGCATCCCGTTTTTATATGGGTTTACTGAGGCTCCCCAGATGTCGGAATTTGTTAACTTGAATTTTTTTTTAGTAATTCGATGTAATCCTTGAATCTATCGGTGTTGGCTAGAATGTGGTTGTGCACATGGGGGAAAAAACTGAAATACACAAAGTTTCAAGATTAAACGGGTATAGTAATTTGGTATTTGGAATGCAATTTTGGTGCCGGAAATATCTGTAGGACTGACGGCATTGAATAAGTTTTTGTTCACTTTGTCCTATGTAGGTGGCTGTGCAAGTATGATCTGCGAAAGGAATTTGATAAATATTTTTTTTTATTGTGATTGGGCACTATAAATTAATTTTGCAGGATCTTTGAAGTGCTCGTTTCAAGTTGGGATGGTTTTTGCTTAACAGTCTGATGTCCTGTGTAAGCAAAAAGCTACGTAATATTTCCGTTACCCCTTGACTGTAAGGGGCGCTTAGGTAAGCTTGCGTAGTGAGCAACACGATGGAATAGAAAACCAGAATTAGTGTATTTGTGCAAAATATAAAGAAATCCCGTCAGTAGGTGCTGTGGTTGTGTGGTGTGAACCTTGACACGATTCAATTCATTCTTTCAACTGCTGTACTTGTATATTGGATTGGTATAGGAAAGGAATGGAATCGCTCTAGTAGTCTGTGAGGGCTTTTGGTAGCGTAAAATTTAACAATTCGATGTGAAAAAAAGGAACGTCACGGAAAAAAATTTAGTTCTCTGTTGGAGCCTCCATGGTAAATTCATATGAAGTGTGGAACTGATTGAGTTGGTCTGGCATATTTTGACGTTGTGATTTAGGGTAAAGTACCATGCTGTTATCGACAAAGTATTTGTAATACATCGTACTTGGAAAAGTTTTGCACAGGTCGTTGTCAATTTCGTTCATGAGAATATCACATAGGAAGGGTGCAATGGGGCAATTCTGACCCTTACCCTTCCACAGACTTGCTGGGAGGTCTCTGATTTCATGAATACACTTGAACTTATTTTTGCCACTACTTTACTCTTCTACAAAAAATGTATTTTTCACCAGCATTCCGGTGTCCCCATGGAAAGCCCTATTGCACCCTTCCTATGTGATATTCTCATGAACGAAATTGTCAACGACCTGTGCAAAATTTTTCCGAGTACGCTAGCTATATTACAAACGCTTTGTTGATGACAGCGTAGCACTTTGCCCTAAATCACAACGTCAAAGTATGCCGGACCACCTCAATCAGTTTCACACTTCACGTGAATTTACCATGGAAGCCCCATTTCGTTCCTTGACGTCACTTTTTTTTATCAACTAATAGCGTAATGTTGAATTTCTACATTACCGAAAGCCTTCACAAACTACTAGAGTGATTCCAGTCCTTTCCTGTACCGATCCAATATACCAGTAAAGCAGTTTAAAGAATGAATTAAATCATGTCAACGATCACATCACACAACCATACCATCCACTGCAGGAATTTCTTTATGTTGTAAAAATACACCAATTCTAGTTTTCCATTCCACTGTGTTGCTCACTACGCAAGCATGGCCTGGTTCAACTGAACTAAACCCCCGCCCCTCCTCAAACGTACAATACCTAAGTGCCCATACATTTCAAGGGGTAACGGAAACATTACGTAGCTTTCTGCTTACACAGGACATCAGACGGGTCTGGTACTGTTGCCCGATAGTACTTTTGCCCGACTTCAGTTTCCCGACAGGTCTGTTGCCCGACAGTGATGTTTGCCTGACAGGTTTGTTGCCCGACAGGTAATTTACTAGACATGGACAAAACACATACCACCCTAAATAATTTTAACAATACAAATAGTTAACAAAGATGATTTTTTGTTCAAAGCTGTTAACAAAGCAGACATAGAACGTTGAAGATGGGATAATTAAAAAAAATTAAAAAGGTGATTTTTTTGTGTGTGAAATTAAATCCAAAATTTTAATAATGTGAACGGCTGATATCTGTGTTAAAAATCGGAACAAAGCTGTAAAAAGCAAATACAAAGTTGTTACTTTAAAAAATTTTAAAACTTAATGAAAAATTTTTATAATGGAAACAGTTAACAAGGCTTTTTTGTTAATATAAGGGGCGAGAGGAGATGCTGGTGGTGCAAATGAAATGAAATGCAGTACAAACAAAACCACACTGGGCTGGGGATAAGAAAGGGAAACAGACGGGTGGGCTGGGGAATGGAAGAATGGTGTTGAGGGGGAGGGGGATATATGAAAAGACAAGGGAAGGCATGTGGGGGTATGCAAGGTGAAAATATAAAACAGGTTTACTGAAAATACAAAAAATGAGTTTTACTTCTATTAGTTTGGTGCGGTTTTTTCCTATACATCACTGTCAGGCAAACATTACTGTCGAAAAACTCATCTGTCGGGCAAACATCACTGTCGGGCAACTCATCTGTTGGGGAAACATCACTGTCGGGCAGCTCTCCTGTAGGGCAAACATCACTGTCGGACAACAAACCTGTTGGGCAAACATCACTGTCGGGCAACAGACCTGTCGGGAAACTGTAGTCGGGCAAAGGTACTGTCAGCCAATCGAATGTCGGGCAACCGTACTGCTCCCCATCAGAATTGTAAGTAAAAACCGTCGCAACATGAAAGAAGCACAGTAGTATAAAACTGCGATTGGGCTGTCCCGTCACATCAGTAGTAGGGTATAATTACGATTGGCTTGTAGCACCCTCCCTGGACGGAAGGCATGTGACCGGAAGTGACATCATCGTGTCACGTGAACCCGGAAGTGAGCTATGACATCACTTCTGGTGGGCGGGGCTTCCCGTGGGCATCAATCTGGAGGAGGGTGGGAAAGAGCCTTTTGCTACCTTGCAACTTCACGCCAATGCCGTATGAACAGCTTCTCACTAACGTCATATGAGCAACTTCACAAGTTTTTATAACTTTGTTATAAGCTATTTCCTATGCTTCGTGAGCTTTTACATTGTGAGAATGACGAATTAGCAACACTGACGTCATTTAAGATTTTTTAAATAATTTTATTGATAGGACACAATAACTACATCGTGTTACTAGACAAAACTCTTAAGCTGAATAGGTTTTGATGTATGGTCCTCTATTCATTTTCGGTTATAATTTCGGTCTCCTTCAATCCACCTAGAATTTGGATAATTTCTTCTTCACGGTCAACTCTTCCCCTCAACAATATTCCGACCAAGACTTTCAGCCTATTCAGCCTAGCGTTCGGGTTTTTTAATCTACTTCAACAGACTCCGATTCTTTCTGCCCTGATTCTTTCGACTTCAATTTAACTGGCTCCAATTCGTCCGATTCTGATTCATTCATCCCCGATTCATTCGTCTCTCGGATCGCCCGACCCCGATTCGTCTGACCCTGATTCTTCCGACCCCGATTCATCCTAACCCATAACGTTCGACCCCGATTCGTTTGGCTCCGATTCGTCATAATCTTTTTCTTCATTTTCTAGCCAATCACTTTTCTTCTTCTTTATTTCCTCCCAGATTGGTTTGATAACACTCACAGTCGCACATACTTGTAACAACGATTTGATTTGGTCGTAGTTTCGATATATAGCATTACTGTCTTTCAGAATCGAGCCATGTGAGCCCAAGACTTCGGGGTCGTACGTTTCGTACTGCAAGTCTTTTTGAGGCAGTTAAGTCCACAGATGATTTCTTTCTCGGTACTTCTTTCCTTCCAACACTACGTTGTTTTCCCGTATTTTGATAGTTTTGTTACCAATCATGTGGTCTCCCCGTGTCCATGTTGTACCTTAATCCAAACACATAATCGGTTTTTTTTCCGGCATTTTGAAAAATCTATGCAAATAATATCTTGAAGTCACACCCAATCTGTGACCCTTCAAAAGAGCATTTAAAGAGTGAAACACTGCTAGAAGATATCCGATGGAGGGGGCTCTGAGCTGATCCGTTTTGGCGCATTTGGGGCGTCATCCTCTGTTTCCGTTTTTTATGGTTGGATTCCACACCTTCTTTTGAATCATCTTTCACACCATCTTTCTCCTTCACGAGGGTGATACTTTCTAATGGACCAACAATGGGTCGCTTACCTTTTTCCCTCTTATGGGTCCTACAAACATTTTTATCAATTTCTTCATTAGATCTGTATGTTTGTCTTCCATTTTTAACCAGTGTTAGCAACAAGAGTTCTCTTTTTTTATAAATGATAATGAGGACCTGAACATTTGCTCGGGTGGTTGTTTCCATCACGATATACACCCGTTTTCTAACCTCATCTTAGTTTTTAGGGTTTACATCATATATGTAACCATTTGTGTGGGGAAATGAAAGATAAGCAAGCCCCCTCCCTGTCCTAAAAAAAGGTGGGAGTCATCCCAAGCTATAGAAGGCTAACTAAGTACCTTTGCAGTCAGGATAACGACTAGGGTTTAGTTTTTAGGGTTTACGCCATATATGTAACCATTTGTGTCGGGAAATGGAATAATAAGGATTGCCCCCTCCCTGTCCAAAAAAAAATCTGGGAGTTATCCCAAGCTATACAAGGCTAACTAAGAACCTTTCATAGTCAGGATGATGACTAGGGTTTAGTTTTTAGGGTTTCTGCCATAGAAGTAACCATTTGTGTCGGGGCCCCTCCCTGCCCTAAAAAAACGTGGGAGTTATCCCAAGCTATAGAAGGCTAACTAAGTTCCTTTTACAGTTAGGATAACGACTAGGGTTTAGTTTTTAGGGTTTATGCCATATATGTAACCATCGGGAATGGAAGAATAGAATTGCCCCCTCCCTGTCCTAAAAAAAACGTGGGAGTTATCCCAAGCTATAGAAGGCTAACTAAGTACCTTTTATAGTCAGGATAACGACTAGGGTTTAGTTTTTAGGGTTTAGGCTATGCCATAAATCTAACCATTTATGTCGGGAAATGGAAGAATAAGGATTGTCCCCGCCCTGTCCTAAAAATATGTGGAAGTTATCCCAAGCTATAGAAGGCTAACTCAGACCTTTTATAGTCGGGATAACGACTAGGGTTTAGTTTTTAGGATTTACAACATAAATGTTACCATTTGTGTCAGGAAATGGAAGAATTTAGATTGCCCTCTCACTGTTCTAAAAAAAACGTAGGAGTTATCCCAAGCTATAGACGGCTAACTAAGTATATTTAATAGTAAGGTTAACGACTAGGGTTTAGTTTTTAGGGCATACGCCATAGATGTAACCATTGGTGTCGGGAAATGGAAAAATTAGGATTGCCCCCACCTTGTCCTTAACAAAAATTTGGAGCCCATCGGACTTCTGGTCGCCCCTGTACCTCCGTAAAAATACGCGCACGGTAAACCAACCAGCAACACCGCTGTAAAAAAAACACCTGCAAAAAAAACTCAAATATACATTATTTTTAGTATAATGAAATGCCTAGACCATACTTGGTTTTCGAAGTGTATAGCTATCATCTTATAAATATGCACATAATTCCGACTCTAGGTATCCTTTGTGTGATGGATATGTTCAGGATTATTTCGCTTAAGCAGGCACTCGAGTGAATGAGTACGTGTCCTACTGAGTTTATTGGCGCCATAATACTCGAAAACGTTTTTTTGGTTCATATTGAGTGGTGAAAGACAAATTCCCCTTGAGCTCATTCTGAGGCCTTAGGATGGTAGGTAAATTATGTGCTGTTATTAGACATAACAGTTCTATTTCTTTGGTTGTGTGTGAATGGTAAAATATTTCAAGTGCTACTCGTATCATTATTGTTTAATAATTTTCAACCAAGCTTTTCTCCCATTGTTCTACAATTCTCCTGGTGTGTGGGGAGTACATGTATGTATGAATGTGTAAATGTATGAATGTGTGGTACCACGAAGAAAGAAGATCGTCCCAGGGGCCAATCTGCAGGGGTTTCCCGGTGGAATGCTCGAAATGGGTTGCTCTGCGTTTTTTCCCCTGCTACTAATGTGACCGAGTTTGTCTTTTTTACATTATCTATAGTATAAATTTCGTTGGTCCAGTTCTGAAGATAGCCCTTGCCAAACACACCCTTTACCTTAGAGACTCTCACCTTATTCCCGACTTTGAATTTTGTTCTTTCTGATTTTCTGGAGGGACCGCAGTTGGCTTAACTTTGCCGTTATTTACATCTTTAGGCCTTGTTTTAATGGTTCAGTGGACCGAACGGTTCTGTTTTTCTAACAGAGAAGGAAGTAGATCTATTCATTTATAACCACCTCTACAGGTGAATTCCTGCCACATTAAAGTCTTCAAAGCCTATTAAAACGTCATCAAAGTTCAATCACGCTCGCCTCAGTCTCGGAGTAAGTGGGTAGTCGTTGATTTGTTTTAGATATATTCTACAAAGATCCGAACGATCTTTGTGAAAGACTGAAACTGATCAAAGCTTTGAGAGATGCGGGTAATACTGGTCGGAATGAAGAGTTTGTGCACATTTACTCAAGTTGAAAGTTAATGGTCTTTTATTGGATAAGGAGTGCATCAAGTCTATTGGAGAGTTTGGAAAATGTTTAAAAAACACAATAGAATGAAGAAAGACACAAAACGAAAAATGTCAACTAATAAGAAAGAAACAAAAATTTAATTTTAATTTTAATTTAATTTCAATTTCATTTAATTTAATTTAAATTAACTTTTGTTTTAAATGTTTAAGATAATTCGCAAAAAAAAAACATACTTTCGTCTTAATTGATGTAGTAAGGTATGTGTCTTCCTCCTGCATTGTCTTTTCCTCAAACACCACCAATTTAAACTACAACCTTTTCAACTACTCTACAAACCGACGACAAATAGGAGATCGCCTTTGTCAACGTGGAGACTTAGAACTCCATTCCGACCGTGAAAGCGATAGCATCAGATATGTTTAAGTACAACCATAACAATGATGGGGAGTGGTCAAAAATCATCATTCGAGAAGGCAGCAACGAACTGGATAAGATAGAAAGAAAACGTCTACAGGGATTAAGAAGCGTCAGTATTGGGATGCCGCGAACGACGCCTCTAACTTTCGTATCATCAATTACTCCAATAATTTCAAATGTGAGCTTCATATAACGGACAAAAGACACAATGTAGAAATCTGTGCTTCTGCTCCAACAACTGGAGGAAGTTATTCGGATTCGAGCCCAAAGTGTGATTTATATGGCACCAGCATCGCGGCTAATAGCCTCAAAGTCAACACCAACTCTGTATACTTCAGCCTGGTACACAATACTTACATGAATGGGTCAAGGCAATCCAATTGTGCACTAGGATAAGGATAGTGCAATCTCATCAAAACTTTTGATATATCTGCCAGCAACCAGAAACATCATTTGCTCTGTGAGAATCTGGTTGTCCCATCAGCAACTCAATTTGAAGGGGGAAGCAGTTACTATAAGATTGTACTTGAGGGGGAAAATCTTTTAGGATAAGAAAAACAAAAAATCTATAATAAATAAATAAATAAATAAACACTGGATTCTAATTCTAAAGAGAGAGAGCCAACAAATTTTTTTCTTAGTAAATATACAAGTTGGATTTTAAGCTCCTCAACAATAAACCAGCCTCCTCTTCATCACTTCTACCATTATCAACTATCAACAAATTCCAAACTTGAAGACTTCAAATCCTCATCGTATTACATCTGCATACATACTTTGTTTAAAAGTCTCATTTCAACACAGATACGGTCAAAGGTTGCTTAAAAGTCCAGGAACCGTTTAGCCTTAAGAATCATGGTAGAGGAGAATTACCAAGACTACTTTGCTATTAGTATTAAAAAACGCTTAAGCATATAAAATACGGATGCAAGCCTTAAATAACCTAAATCTCTAAAGGAACAAATATTAGAAAAATACATGTAAGCCATCAGCGTCGCGCTAATACGAGTAAAAGGATCTCCAGCATCGCAAAAAACAAGCTGGAGCTACACGTATTAGAACGACGCCGATGGCTTACATGTCTTTTTCTAATGTCAGTTTCTTTAGAGCTTTAAGTTTTTTTTAAGCCTTACATCTGTATTCTGTACACTTAAACGTTTTTTTTTAATACTAATATCTATTATTTTTTCTTGTTCCAGCAATAATAACAAAGAAAAGAATATTGCAATCACCTTAAAATAGGTGCAATAAGAGAGCCTTTTTAATACTCAGTTTTAAGTTACAAAAAATGAAAATAGGTTCTTTGGCTCAAACTCTAGGAGTGAGCAAAATTTCCCCAACAAGACGAGTTGTACAACAATTGTATTCATATTAAAATAGTGTTCAAAAGGCCTTTGGTCTTCTTCATACCTACATTTTAAGCTATAAAACTTGAGCATCAATTCATTCGATCGATCTCCATGTGAAGTATATCTGTTACGGGCCAGAATTTGGGCTAATCATGTACATCGAGGTAAAAGCAATGAAATTTCGTACACAACTCAATTCTTAGCCTATAAATAGAGCTAGCTATGAAAACCCTCTAGACACCACCTAAGACACATTCCTGGGTCCCCACCATACTTACCAGTACGAGGTTATTGACCAACAAATTCTTGCTGATCGTGCTAAAACACGAATTGGTTCACAAGTCATTCTTAGCAGTGCAAATCGAACTAGAATTTGTTGATCCTCAGCTTCATGGAGAAGACATTGGGAGTGACTAGGGGACCTTGAGTGCATCTCATGGGGTTCCGTATATAGTTTGATTTCTACAACAATGCATGTTTTTAGTACGTTCAGCAAAAATTTGTAGCTCATTGGTGCTTCATGGGATGAACCGGGGGAGCCTGTGGTGGTATTTCATTGTGATCCATGGCTGGTTCGATATCTACTGCTAAGAATGACTTGTGAGAATCAGCCTCATGGAGCAGCCATAAGAAAGGGGGAATGTGGAGGGGCCTGGGGGATTTCATGGGAG
Source organism: Lithobius niger (assembly GCA_023313725.1). NCBI lineage: Eukaryota > Metazoa > Arthropoda > Chilopoda > Lithobiomorpha > Lithobiidae > Lithobius > Lithobius niger. The sequence continues at coordinate 15,835 of JAHWFP010092388.1, read as the reverse complement.
TTCCATAGCTATAGTCTGTTCCACATTATGTTTGCAGAAAACTGAGTGTAAGACGCCATGTTTATTTCCACTACGAGTGCAAAAACACGTAAATATCCCACTCGTAGAGTCTTAACAATATCTGTGTAGAATCTACAAGTGTGATAGCGACATGGTTTTACACTCATAGTACAAGGAAACGTGGCATCACACATTGAGTTTCCTGCAAACAGAATGTGGAACAGAGTATAGTTTGATTTGTACTGCAAACAATGACTAGTGTACCAAATTCCATTCTTTTAGCACTACCATGCAATAATTTTTTGGTCAGACCTTAGGGAGGGGGCACAGGAGGGGGGACATTGGGGGTGCCTTGGAGAGTATCTCAAAGGGGTTCCATGGTTAGTTCGATTTATTCTACTATGAATAACTTGTGTACCAAATTTCATGCTCGAACTGCAATAATTTATTGGTCAAGCCTCAGAGAGGGGGACGAAGAGCCTGGGGGTAGCCTTGGGGATAACATGGGGGTTCCATGGCTGGTTAGATTTGTACTGCTAAGAATGAATTGTGTGTCACAATTTGAGCTATTAACATGATCTGCAATAATTTGTTGGTCAAGTATCAGAGCGGGGGAATGGAGGACGCTGGAAAGCCCTTTGCGGTGTTTCATGGGGGTTCCATGGCTGGTTTGATTTGTAGTTTTAAGAATGACTTGTATACCAAATTTCATGATTTTAGCTTGATTTGCAAGAATTGTTGGTCAAGCATCAGGGAGGGGCAATGGGGGACTTTGAGGTATTTCATAGGGGTTCCATGACTGGTTCGATTTGTACTGCTAAGAATTGCTTTCAGCTCGATTTACAAGAATTTGTCGAACAAGTCTCAGGGTGGGAGCACAGGGGGGTGCATGGGGACACTGAGGTTATGTATCATTTTGGTACCATGGCTGATTCGATTTATGTTGCTAAGAATGACTTGTGTACAAAATTTCATGGTTTTAGCTTGATCTGCACGAATTTGTTGCCCAAGCCTCTGGGATGGGGCACAGGGGTGGTTGCTAGGGGGAGGGATGGGGTGCTTGGGGCTGTTTGGGTGTTCCATGGGGTCCATGGGTGGTTTCATTTTTCATGTTTCCTAATTTTCATGTTTTTAGCTCAGCTCAATTTGCGAAAATTTGTTGGTCAAACCTCAGTGAGGGGGGACAGAGGGGTGTTGCGGTCCCTTGGGGGGTATATCAAGGAAGTTCCATGGCTGATTCGATTTCTGCTGATAAGAATGACTTGTGCACCAAATTTCATGTTGTTAGCTTGATCTGCAAGAATTTGTTGCCCAAGCCTTAGGGAGGGGGCACAGAGGGTGTTGGGGGAGGGGGGGAGGAGCACTGTATGCCCTTGGAGATATTTCATGGGGGATCCATGGCTAGTTCGATTTATACTGCTAAGAAAGACTTGTGTATCAAATTTCATACTCTTATCTGGATTTGCAAGGATTTGTATACTCCACTTAATGATTTCTGCCTAGTGCTCTACACTAATAAATGCTGTGCCGACGAGAATACTGCAGTAACATTAAAATTACGTTCAAAAGGCCCTGGTCGTTGTTAATATCTGCACTTTAAGCTATAAAAAATGAAAATCGGTTCATTGGTTCGATCTCTAGGTGAGAGCAAAGTATCTAGCCTATTTGGCTTCCGTCAGAAGAATATTGAAGTTGCATTAATAAAATAGCCTGCGAAAGCCCTAGCCCTTGTCCATACCAATGTTTTAAGCTATAGAACTTGAAAATCAGTTCAGTGGTTTGATCTCCAGGTGAGGCAAAGAGTCACGACGACAACAACAACAAATGGTCATACTGTAGACGCCGAACGGTTCGATTGTTGTCATTAAAATTTGTTATGCAGCGAAATAGTTACGACACAACCCCAAATACCAAATTTCATTGGTCTATGTCAATTCTGGGGGAAACTGTTTGATGTTTAACATGGAAGTTCATGCTGAGGCTTACATAAGGATCGCTACCGCAGCCCTTGGTAGTGGGAACTAACTTGAACTACATGAACTCAGACCATGGAATAGTCGTTCAGCACCAGGATCTATTCACCCAACAACACCAGAATTAACCTATACGTGCATAGTACCTTGGCAAAAGCAATGGATGGCTCCGCATATGCAGCCATCAACAAGATCACGCTCATGAACAATGAAATAGCCTACCGCTTTTCCAACATCATGTATCGGATAGGGGATGAGTGGGTGAGTTCAGTTCCCCTTCAGTTGGCACTTTTCCAAAAGGAAGGAATGCTGAAATAAATCAAGGCCGATAAAATGCCCAGTGTCAGTCTATCCAACTATCAGTTAGAAAATTATGGCGTGTCTTCGGCATTATTACCCATCACTAAAACGCAGCAGTTAATAATTCAAAAGGCTAGAACCGCAGCAAGGGTTTGAAATTAAAGTTCTCACTCCCACAAATCAATAAAGATGGTTTTTTTACCCATTTTTTATTCCCAGTTTTGGCAGCCTTTGAGGCATATGCAAGTGGTGGTGCGAGCATCGAAAAGGCAGTAAACGATGCTAAATATATTGCGAGACAGCTTGAAAAATAAATCATCACAATGCTAAGATGCAGAAAGGTGGTGGATTAAAAAAGTAACGATATGCAGTGATCTTGGATTTTATCTAAAGCCGGCATTTTAATGAAGAAGCCCTTATCAAACTTAGACCTCTTTAAATATGCTAAAAAGTTGGGGATCTCGCATTGCCAGCAAAGGTAATGTGTTATTTAATAAAGGCTTACTGCAATTTATTAAAAGTAGTAGACAAATAATATAACGTATCAGTTTTTGCAGAATGCATTAGCTTAAATGAATAGTTGCATTATTTCTTATTATAAAACAACATTTAATAGTATTATTTGAAAAAAACATACAGAGCAGCCATCAAGTGGAGGTGAAAGATGAACTCACGATGTTTCGGTTTCCAGAACGGCAATTGTTTTCAAGTGAAGTGTTTAAAACATGTCAAACAACACAAAAATTAATAAAACAGCAGAACAGATGGGTCATGGTCCTAAACCTTACAGGTCTTAAGGTTGTAAGGTCCCATTCTAAAATTACTAGGGCCATTGTCACTTCAACTGTTAACATAATGGAGTGGGCTCCACTTTCTTTTCTGTTTGGCTGTTTAGCCAAAAGGGTCGGCCTTTGAAAGTAGTGATATCATTCAGCCAGTGAAAGGCGAACAAGGTAGCTTGCTACTTAGCTGGAGAGTATCATGAAAACGTTATTGATGCATCTTTCTCTCTTCATGTGAATTCTGGATACTCATCCTTTAACTTTTAGTTTTTCTTTATCCCTGCACCTCTCCCTTACATTTTCCACAATTTGAATTACGGGCTCTTGCTATTGGTCTATTTTTTCGATCTGTTTCCTAAACCCCATGTCCGATTCCGAATTTTTCTTTTGATAAACTTTCTCCGGAATCCCGTGCTACTTCATGTAAATTTTGGTTTGGATAGTCCATGTGGTTTTCGCGTGATGCGCGGTCTAAGATTACATTGGAGTGTCTTCATAGTGAAGCACCCTATGCAGGCCAGAGTAAACAGGAAATCTGTAAACGTCTTAGTTCCCATAAATCAAATTTTAAATTAATGATACAAGAAAACTCACTGGTTCTGCACTCACTGGTTAAAAAAAATAAGGCATAAACGCGATACTTCGAAAAAAAAAGTATTACAATTCCAAACAAAAATTGTAGTACAAATTCCAAACGCCAAAATAGAAGAAAACTTAGAAATACGTTGTATTCATTTAACCAAACAACCTGTTCATAATCACTTCATTCCTACAGCCAATCACCTACAGGACTACTTTTAAGTTATGCAATGACACTGGCATCAACACATTTGGTCCCACCAATCAAAATGCAGGGACCCAGTATTTAAAGCATTAACCGGCCTCCTTCTCTTATCAATTGACATGCAGACTTGAGTGAGTTAGGAGCTGACTGTTGACACATTCTTTCGAATTGTGCCGACTTTTTATACTAGGGCCTATCGTTCAAGTATATACAAAAATAACCTGAGAAATTACTTTAGTTGCACAACATTGAAATAAAAGCCAGGGGTCGTTCGGTAGGTAGCTTTTTTGGGGGAGAGGGAGATTGTACCGTGTTTGCATTAAAAAATGCCGTGAATGGCATTACGAAGTTTATTTGTGCCATTATTTGCCCACTTCCCCCTGCCCCCGCCACAACCAAAGAAGTCCTTAAAGCCCCCGCCTGCTCGCCAAAAATTTGAGGTATAGCTGTAATATTGAAACTTAGGGAAATTGTGGTGGCTACAAAATATATTACCGTGCGGCTGGAGGAGACTAGAAACTAAGTTTTAGGTAGGCCTATTGATAATGCTATTTTGTTTCCATTAAAAAAATACTGTCAGTGTCATCATCATACGGCCTGTCTTTCACTAACTCACTAAAGTAAAATAAATGCCCATTTCTCTCTTTCTATTAAAAAAAAAAACCCTAAGAAAAAAGTTTGGTTGTAGTAACGGTGAAATAAAACCTGGCGCTGCCGCTTATTTTTTTTTTTGGAGCTGCTACTTGTTTGCATAAAAAAATACTGTCAGTTTAAATATGAAGCTATTCTTGTTTTTTTTTCCCCCCCCCCCCCCCGTTCATTTCGCCACCAAAACAGAAGATTCCTCCATCAAAAAAATTGGGTTGTAAAAACTGCAAAACTGAAACTTGAAAAAGTTAAAAGGGGTGGTTCAAAACAATTTACCGTAGTGGGGATGGGGGCACCCGTAGAAATGACTACAGCCTAACATTCAATAAAAAAAAATTGGCCCAAAATACTTAAGAATACCAGATAACCCCGGCGGATTCTTGTTTTTAGTAGCTTACCGAAATATACATTACCTGTAGTTCATAGCATTCTTCTGTTGAATGCTTCCTACCTAGAGATTAAAGTTATAGGCCTACGCCCACCAGGTCGTAGCCCAGTGCGCATGCACGAAATCCTGCATAAAAGAGCCCCATCAGAACCGGAAGGCAGCTCTTATTTCTCTCAAAAACGTCAAGTGATGACACGAGAGGGGAGGTAGGGTGGGTACAGTTAACGTATATTTTCGGTAAGGCGATAGAAACAAGAATCGGCCAGCATTCTTAAGTTTCTATATGCCTTAAAAATGTACATTACCTGTAATTTATGGTATTATGGCAGACCTCGTCAGACTGGTTGTGGGTACCATCTTAATGGGTACCTCAGAGTTATGAGCTGGCACCTTTTTATAAGGGCTTTGTTTAAAAAAAAGGTAAGATAAAAGAAATGTGAACGTGTAAGGCGAAAGCAGACCACAACCAATAATTTTGAGGACAGGAGTTGAGTTGAGAAAAATGTCAGTTCGTCTTTCGTCAGTTCCTAAAATGCAATAAACACTTTCATTGGGTAGGATAGGAGCCAGAATCCAAGCAAAGTAGAAGGTTCGGGGGTAAGATGTCATGCACTAGCTTAGGTGGCCTGAAGACTGATGTACCTGCAAGTCGACGGATCATATCCCAGATCCAGAGGCGAGGCAGGAAAGGTCTGGGAGGAAGACAGGGAGCCCAAGCAGACCACAACCAATAATGAAGGCTTGCAGTATCAACGACGGATGGGTTTTCGGAGAAACGACAGCGTAGTGATCTCCAGCAGAGACAGCATTTCACATTAGTATAGAATGAGTCTGAACGCGGGAAACACATAAGTTGGACCACGACAAAGGCCAGAAGAATTCTGTAGAAGCTGGGGGTGTTCTCGATGTCTGTGGTTAGTTGGACTTGGCATGAAGTGGAAGATTTGCCCAAGTTTTCACAATTAAGTAGTTCAGTAGATCCATGGTGGTCATACACAGCCGATTGTTGATTGAAAAGGTTAAATGAGAGCCAAACGTTTTTCGGAATTTAAAGCTGAATGAAGGCGGATTACAGAACATGAGAAACCTAGGCTGTGGATAGCGTCGAGTTGACGAGAAGAACCAGGATGGCGGAAACAGAAGAGAAGACAAGAAGGGTCACAAGATTATAGTGAAGCCGGAACTGGAAGACACCAGGCTGCTTCGGTGTTTAGAGAAGTAGGCCTCATGTCGGGAAAGGTGATAACGATTATTAGGGTTAAATGCCGAAAGAGTAGGACAGCTAGATGTTTTAATGCGAAATAATGATGCGTAGGAGAAAGTGCGACGAAGAAAGCTGGAAGTGACAGCAAAGCACAAATAAGGCGGAGGTTCCTCAGCATGCAAGAGCAACATTATTATGTATGTTATTATTCATTATTTGTTTCTTTTTTTATTTGGGTTTCAAAGACAGAAGAAACCAGCTATTGATGGAGGTGGAAGCCAAGGGAATATACCTTAGCTAAGGCTCGGCATGGGGCGCATGGCACTTCCTCGGTAACCGAGTCAGAACATTGAAGATTTGAAGGATTGACGGGGATGAAAGCTGCGGAGCCATATTGCCAAGTAGAGTAGGCTGAGAGAAAGAGAGATAATCACTGTCTGCCCAGCGGCGATGGGATCTGGTGGGGATTGATCAACTGTGGCTATAGGAGCATTAGGACATCAGCCGATGACAAAGGTGGAGTGGAGTAACAAGCCTAGTCAAGCGGGATGTCCAGTGGCAAGCCTGGTGCAGAACTTCTGTTTGCGAAACTGCTGATGGTGAGGATGCAACTCATAGGCCAGGATCGTGACGTTGCTTTCTGCCTTATCGGAGAGGAGATGCCACTAGAGAGCGGCCGTATGCTGGCCGGCGAGTAGAAGACAGGGCGCAGTGTCGAAGGTGCCAGTTACTGACGGAGGAATCGGACAATGGAAAGAGAAGCTAATTAAAGGCAGAGCGTGCCTGATGCAATTACTTTCACTGTTCTGCAAGTTGTTGCTGCATAGTAGATATCTCAGCAATGAGAGCCACAATGGTGCTGAGAAGAACGTCTGATAGCAGCCTGAAAAGTACGAATAGGGACACGACATGAGAAAAGTTTGCCAAAAGCCGTTCTCGTTTCCTAGCAGACAGATGGAGTCCGTGGTGCTACCTTTTGGCCAGGCCTGGAGCTGTGGTCAGGTTCTTTGAGGGTGGTGCCTAGTTAGGAACAAGGCGACAGCGGTAAAAGCAAAGCCAATTACCAGCGAACAACGCTTAGAAACCAATCCTGCCGTAGGTCCTAATGAGTGGTCCGAGTGTGGGAGCAGGAAAGAAGCCAGGAAGGCGATGACGACAGGTTGAATGTAGAGATGGGTATGCTGCGTGGAAGACTTGATATGCAGGCCCAAAGTCTGTTTGAGCGGATGAGATAGGGTTGTGGACTAAGTAAGCACTGTCTGAGGACTAGGACAGTCCGTAGCCAACAGTGATCGGGATGCTTGAAATGACTGACGATCGGAGTGGCGTAGACGACGTGGCTTGTTTCAAAGTCTTTTTAGAAGACGTCTTTGTTGCAACTTTTTGGAAATGAGCAGAAATAGATCATGGTTACTGTTGATTTTTGAGCTTGTTTTGAAAGCTGGGTTTCTAGTGTTTGCACACTTAATTTAAGGTTAATGCTTTATTTACTGAAGTTCCTGCTATTTTTTGTGCAAAGAAAGTTGTGTGGCCGGTTCAGTGATGATTTATGCGGTTGCAAGAAAAGGGAAATTGCTACTCATAAACTACACACACACACACACACACACACACACACACACACCTACACATTGTAAATTCATCAAATCACTCTTGAAAAGGGAGGTAATCATATAGGTGGTCTGCGAGGGTTTTCCGTTATGTAAGAACTCCACACGAGAAAAGTTAATAACTAACGTAATATATATATAGGAACAAAATAAAGGTGGATTCAGTGATTTAGATAGTAAACCCAAAGAAAGAGTGAAACTTATTAAGGTGTTGCAAAAACGTAAAATGTGATGGAACAAAAGGCCAAGGAGTCGTCGATAAAATGTTTGTAAAACTTTTCGATTGAAGATAAGGGAACACGGATTATACATCAAAACAAATACAGCAGTAGTGTGGGGAACAACATAACCTCATAAATCATAATTAATAATACGTGGGTAAGGAATGGCATGATCCAAATTTCAGTTTTTTAAAGACTAGTACAACTACATAGATGAACAAGTTATAGGATTTGGGATTGCTTACCACTAAGTCTTTATACTTAGTTCTTTCTGTGGGTAAGTAGAAGGAAACTTCTGTATTGTTCGATTATTTCATGGTTTAATTTTTTTTTCACATTGAGTGTTGACTTTTATTTGTTGATGTAGTGAATTTGCGATTGGGTTATAACTAAGGATAATATACACGTTTCCTAGCTGACATTTTTTGAAGAACTTGGAAACATAGAAATATGTGTTGTCATTCCCAACAAACTGATGACACGCCTTACCACATTAATAATTTTTTTTCTAGTACCCATTAAGATAAAAAATTAAACCCAGAAATTAGCGAACAATACAAAATGTCCGTTCATCCTCCCATGGTCTTTCCAAAAGACAAAACCCACAAAAAAGAATGCCCATTAAGGCTTCTAGCCAGTAAGCTATCTCCCAAGTTACAACTCGTTCCGGATTTATTGTTCCCTCTTGACTACTGCTTGTTATCTGTGGATGTTGAAGCCGTGTTCCCTTCTTTGAACCGAAATTTAGTTTTACAAATCACACCACAACAGCTCACCACTGACTCCTCCCCCTTAACCGACTTGCTTGGGAATATTATTGATGCTATGCAAATAATTTTTGCCTGCATTTGCACTGAAATGAACGCTTCTCTTTTGAGGTTTTGCTCTGCTTTCTCAGCCATTGTAGTTTGTCTTCCAGATGGTAAGAGCCTATCTACAAAATAAGTGTAATTTTTTTTTATATAATGGCTGTCTGAATTTGCTGAGTCATTATGCCAGAACCCTTACACCTTTTTACCAAATTGTTCGGTTGTTAAAGAATTGGCTTATATCTAGACTTAACATGTAGGCACTTACTATTATCACATTGTCAAATCAACCAATAAACGTGGTTGTTTTGTTGCCCTTTCAAAGAGACCCTTTACCTCGTGTTATAACGTAAAGTGATATTGTTACCACTTTGAAATTTTACTTCCGACCACTTTTAGAGGATGACGGACCTGTACGGTCACCGCATTTATCAAGCAACATTGACTAAGATGCTTTAATAAATCCTTGTTCGACCTTACAAATAAACCATTCCAAAAGTGGCTACAAGTTGCTAAGATTGATTCCCTAAAATTGCTTCGTCTGAGAGTGGGCGTACAATTAACCTACTCTCTTCTTCATCGCTTGGTGGCTTTTGATTTCACTAACATTTTTGAGCTGCCTGTAAATAACGGTATTTCTTTAAACTTTTTGTTCAATTTACTAAACAGGTTATCACGGTTTTTTTGGCCAATCGAGTGGTAAATGTATGGACTGCCCTACCTAGTGAGTTGGTGTCATTGCCCTTTTTAAACTGTTTATGACTAACTTGGGTGTCTAACGAAATATAAGTCTCGACAATCTTTTGCTATTTCTTTTTTCTCTTCAAGGTAAAAATGCTTTTGTTCACTGAAAAAATACAGAGTTGCCAAAACAAAAAAAGCGTTGTTGGTTGTTTGGTAAATAAATTGTGTTTTATCATAACCAAATTTTGTTGTGGCAGCTCCATTTCAACATTTCAACAATACCCTTAAATTCACCACAGCTATTTATTTTTGTTCAGAATGTGATGAAGACAAACTTCAAAATGTTGTTCTAGCCATATACTTCGGGTAACGCTACAAACGATGCAACTTTCACTGTATTTTCTCTTTAGAGTAGCTTAAATTAAAAACATTCGATATTTACTAAACAATCAGTTGACATACGATAAAACTGATTTAGAAAGCTTTTATTAATTTAGAAAGCTTTTCACTTCAAAGACAGAAACTATTTCGTAACGATTTAAACAGTAAAAGGGCATATAAGGTAAAAATTTATATACACGATTCAGTAATAACAGGTGTTAGGAGCAATGGTGAGGTGAGTGTAGTATAGTGATAGTGTCAATGTATACTATGAGCAATTAATGTGTAGTGGTAGTTAGGATGTATATAGGGTGTTTAAAAAAAACGCTACACGTCGAATTTTTCATCAACCATTCCTCGTCACTATAAGCCTTATCCCTGACCTCAGTAACGAAATCAAGAAAGTTATTCCTGACCTCAGGAAAGAAAGTTTTTATTTCCATTTCAAATAAGAACGCAAAAGGTAACAAAAGCATGCGACAGCCGTGGTTGGTGGGGGTTGGGCGGGAGTGGGGGGGGGGGTCGAAACAAACAATAAAAGCCCATAATTAGATTTCAAGCAAAAAGAAAAAAAACATTTGATTGGCCATCAAGCAAAACAGCTAAAATAAAGGCTTTTACAGTATTTGCATTACAAATAAAAACGCAAAAAGAAAAAAACGCATGTAGCAACCCGGGTTGGTGGAGGGGGGGAGGGGACAAAACAAACAACAAAAGCCCATAATTAGATTTCAAGTAAAAAGAAATAAAAACATTTATTTGGCCATCAAGCATAATAGCTAAAATAAATGCTTTTACAGTATTTGGATTCCAAAATAACAACGCAAAAGGAAAAAATGCATGTGGCAACTCTGGATGATGGGGGGGGGGGAGCCATTTGTACGGCGGCAGTACAGCATAGCTTCTGCGCCTCTTTTCCCTGATACCCTGTAGAAATCGAATCGCCCAATCAGGGCAGTAGGCAGGAAATTTTATATACCCCACACTAAAATTAAAATGAAGAGAGACCCCCACCCCCCAGCTCCACAAAAAATAAAGAAAAGAAAATCCCATTCGCCACAATTAAAAAATACTTACCCACAGAAACAATTGCAAGTAAAATTACAAGTGAAAAAAAAAATTAAAGCAAATCCCTGTGAAACTGAATTTTATTTTAAACACATTTTTTTCTGTCGAGCGTAATGTAACCATACGTGAACTAGGAAAAAGGTCTATGCTTCACGACTGTGAGGCAGAGGATGGCGCTTCGTTGCCTTTGAAATTGTATTTCTTTTTTAATACCGTTAAGCTTGTTTTTTAACATAAGTTTAATTTGTTTACCACTTTTTTTATAAATTAACAATCAGCACGATTTATTTTGCGACTACGTTTTCAACAATTTAACTCCGCTCCTGAAACTGACGTTTCGAAATAATGTAACCATTTTATTGTGTTGGGCTTACAATTTTGTTGTTATCTGGCAAACAAATTTTAAGCGTAATCATTAACTGCTTCCAAACAGTAAGCTTTATACATAAACAGGTAATTTTCACGTAGCTTAGGCCTATATACAGGAACTAGAAAGAATGCTCTTTCATTTGAAACCTTAACCTTTCTACGCTACATGGTTCTCTGGAATTAACTTAGCACGAATTTGTAAACAAAAATGAACTGTAATGACAGGCAGCCGAAAAACCTTCGTTTTTCCCGACGAACAATTTTTTTTCTCGAGCGCACAAAAACGCAAAAGACCTCGGTCTTCAAACCTTAGCCAAATCCTCAATAATGGACTAAAACGGCCCAACTTGGAACCATTTAATAGCCTGACACAACAGCTGCCTCTTCCGGAAAGCCAATTCCCAAAATTCCATCCTGAAGCTGCACAATCTTCATTTGAAACTTGCTCCAAAACTACCGCAGCGCTCCTCCATCGTGGCCGCTATTATTGAAATCCTTGTATCTTTGTATTTTATTTTACTTACCTTTAATTTCGGGCAAAAAGCCCATATACACTAGCTTAGTTGTGAATTAGGAGGGGCTTCCTTAGTTTGTACTTAACCTCATATACATGTGGATGCAGACATTTTAAGTATGATATTTTTATTGTATTTGTCGGCCGCAAATCTTATGAAAAATTTCCACCAAGAACCAAAACTGTCCTTTAACTTAATTGTTAAACATCCAACTTACCTAATGCCTTATAGCATTTACTAAGCTAGATTATTTATCCTTTTTCAAACATTTATTTATTATCTTTTGCCCCTAAAACGCTACCATTAGTCCGACCCAATTCGACATCGGCAATCACCGGACACGAATTTTAGTGTAAATATTTTGCTTCAAATCTCCAACCAAAACGCCGACCGTGTAAATATTCAATCCATAGCCAATAGTTTAATGAAAAGGCCTTTCCCAAAGTTCAAGGGTTAAAAACTCAATTTGGCCTATCTTTACATGTCCCTACTCCTTCAAACGGCTCTGCACCAAGACCCTTTGTTCTGACGACTTTTCCATTGTTCTCCTGACCCTCCACCAATCTGATCCCCGCAGCTCTCCTCGGCGTCCGCACTTTTGCAACCAAAATCCGCTGCTCCAGCATAAAGAGCCCCAGTTGCCCTCCCTCTACAGCTCAGTCAGCACAGCTCGCAGATCTCACATGCTAGAAGGGACACGTCGGTCGGGAGTGGAGATGTCCTGTCCGTGGTTGCCATGCTGGGCAAGATGGTAGTGGTTCGTATGTTATTAGTTTAGTTTAAAATTTTATCTTTTGGACCCCCCCAATTCTAAATTTATAGTTTAACTTAAACTTAACTTCTAGCTTGTAGTCTTTATGGTTGGTAAGCCATCGGCATTTCTGGCCTCCTACCTCCATAATGTTAGAGTAGACATCTCTTTCTAAAAAGCCAGGTTCATTGTTTGTTCATTTTGACAAACCTAAATGTAAACAAAGGGACGGTTTGATCTTCGTGGATTCGGGGAAAAATAACTGTTGGATGACTTGAAAAATAGTTGTCACATATAGTTGCAACTTAGCGGACGCGGTTCAGCTTGCTGGGTATTCCTGGATTGGAATCCTAGAAAAAAAGCTTCTTTTTCTAATCGAAATCTAAGTGTATTTGAGAACTAAAATAACTGTTCTTGTTCAAACGAATTTTAATGTAAATTCAAGTGTTGTTGCTTTTCCAAACTTGGAAAAGCCATTCTAGTAACCAAGTGTAAAATACCCATTTTTATATGCTGATGTTCTAAAATAAAAACCAGGAGTTTTAAACTTCAGTGCGTTTACTAGTTGATTAATTGTTTCCAGTGTAAACTATTATGCAGCCCTTTTAGCTTTATATTCTTTTAAACAATTAAATAATTCCACCGTTGGTGGCAGTGATAAATACCGGTAGCATTAAGGTTAGGCCTATAGTTAGGACACCGACGCTTCATTCTCCATGCCGGGAATGTAGCCCATGCTGTGTTTATTATCGTAAAAAGTCGTAATAATCACCAAAACCTGATGCTAAGAAGTACTCGTCAACCAATGATGTCGGAGGTGATACAAGTACCTCAGCCGTCGGAGCGTCCGCCGTTACACAACGCTATAGTCCACTAGTAACGGCCTCATCGTGTTTCGTGCTCTTTGGCCCAGTAGGTAAAACCCCCGCATGTGCAGGGACTGCGGGGGTGCTGCTTACAGCAATGCGCCCAATGTACATACTGAATTAATAACTAGCCAGTATTCACATCTAATCGCCACACCACTTGCTGAGCACAAAAAGCCTAGTAACGTTATCCGACAGGAGTTCCCAGTTTACAGTACTGTACTTATTGTAATTGGCTGAGTTTAATTACCGATTTAGTAACCTTGCTTAATGCTGCATGTTGCCCTTCTGCTGTACTGCCGTTGCACGCAAAGTTGTGAGTCATGTGATCTGATGTCCCCATGGCATGCACTATTGTGTGGTGTGTAGTATAATGTAGTACTGGTTGGTCCGTACACTTGGACGTGACAGTAGTTAGATGCATACAACCTGATACGTATCATTCGATACAGTTTGTTCTTTTTGTATTCGCTTCCTCGATACCACTCGTTCTTTTTGTATTCCATAACAACATGCCACGCATGAACCTACACCAACGTATCAATAGTATTAAACGGTATTACCAAAACGATATGATATCAGACGTTTTGGTGAAGTGGCAGGCTACGTATCTTCAGTCACCTCCATGCCGGTCTACAGTGGCTCATTTGGTGGAGAAATTTGAAACCAAACGTTCTGTTGAAAACCAGGATAATGGCCATTCTGGCCGTAAACGAACAACACGAACGATTGAAAATGCCGCCGAAATCCACCACGCGTTGCTTGGTGAACCAACGACGTCCCAGCGTCAGTTGGAACGGCAAACGGGTGTGTCACTGCCTTCAGTTAATAGGCTGATTAAGGACGTAGGCGTGAAGGTGTACCATCCACGGCATATCCACGTCTTAAACGAAGATGATTCCGATCGACGCATTCAGTTCTGCGAGGAATTCCTAGATTTCCTTGCAGATGATCCACAGAACGTGCAACGGATATTATACTCGGATGAAGCCAAGTTTCATCTGAATGGCAGAGTTAATCGTCACAACTGCATATTCTTAGTGTTGACGGGAAACCAGAGTTAACACAAGAGGAAACAAGATTTAGATTAGGGGTTTGAATAACATCTCTGTAATGTGTGGTGCAGTGGCAACCCGGACCACTGCACTGTGACTGAGGTTGGCGCTAATGACCAAGTTGTCGACGCGCCATTAAGCCTCAATCCCCCCCCCACAACTGCATATTTTACAGTGATGACAACCCACACGTCACTATGGAGGCATTCACGCCGTCACCTGGCATCAATGTTTGGGGAAATATATGGGCTGGGGGGGGGGGGCATTGGTCCATTCTTCCTTGATGGAACAATCAACGGTGGCAGTATATCGTTAGCTGCTAGAAGACAGGATTCTGCCAGCTGTACGGGAAGTGTCCCGCAGATTTAGACACACGCTAGTGTGTCGCCGCCAAGTAACAGTAGATCATCCCATTGTAGACATCCGATTGTTAAAAATTGATTGTTAATGATAAAAAGGCGGCTCAATAGCAGACATGTGTCTGTTAACTGTAAGCAATTGAAAGCATATTTTGGCATGTTGAGGTTAATTCCAATGCGACAGAAATGTTTCAAAGTGTGCAAAATGTAAGAGGAAGGGTCAGAGATTAAGAAAAACTGAAATTTAAAGGATGAGTGTCCACCAATCATAGAGAAAAAGATGCGTCAATAACGTTGTTTTTATGTTACTGTCTAGCTAGCTAGCTGACTAGCTAATAAGATTTTTCCCATGTTAAATCCCATAGACGTTTTGCTCATGGCTAGTGGAAAATTGCGAAGGCCTACGTACCTGAATTTTTGCACAAGGATGCTTGGTGATCTGAGGATGGTCCTTTTGCTGGTTTGGGGGTTGTAGGGGTCAGGACAAATGCGTGGGAGGGTTTTTAAATTTGCCACCGGCGAATTTAATTTCGTTTCTTTTCCAAGTTGCAACCAAAGATTTTAAGCAACAATGGCTTGAACAATCAAGACTGGTCCTTAGATTTATTGTAAAAGCCTGGTCGAACTAAAAACTGAACTGTAACGAAGGACAAAATAAAGAAACATTAACGTTGCCGTGGATTGCGTAAGAATAAAGGGATGCACGTTAGATGATGGTTACGCAACAATACGAGCATACACGAGTAATGGGTTTTTTCGTTAATAACACCCCCCCCCCCAAAAAAAAATGCTTCGCGTTCTGCTGTTTTAATAACCGCGACCTTCGGGGGTTTCTGCATGACTAAATGTGAACGAAATCTTGAAAAATTAAGGGGAAGTTGCAAGGATAAACAAAACAACTGAAGGGGATGCGCTGATTGAGTGAGCGAAGCGAACGAAATCAGCGATTGTTAGTCAGTGTGTGCAAAAATGAGACTGAAGCATCCTAAACAGACGGTGTAACCTTATGCACGTTCACAGGCCTATGAAAGTGTGATATCCACCCAAAACCAAAACTGGTAGAAAAAC
>JAHWFP010092385.1:0-16118 GCA_023313725.1 Lithobius niger | reverse complement strand
AGTAAAGAGTGTTACGCCATAAGGCAAAAAGCGCAACTGTAGCCGAATGAGTATTGCACCTCGATGTACGAGCCAGGTCGTTAAAGTCGTTACGAGCCAAGTCGTAAAAATGAGAGTGCATACTACTTCAAAATAAATTTCTATCCGCTCCGCCTACAATTGGACCAACCTTACTCATTGCGTCCTGATGGGGTTATCCCTCATGAATGTCATTGGTGCCTACGGGCACTTGCGATTTGTCACTTACTTGTTGATTATCACCTTCTTGGTGGTGTTTCTCATCGTTTCCATCTTCTGCGAGACATAGTGTGTCAATTGGACGATAAGCTTGTATTCCTGTCCGGGATTTTTGAATTTTTACAGGAGATACAGATCCAGTTTTGGGATTTGTTTAACATCTCCGTAATGTGTGGCACAGTGGCATCCCGGACCAATTAACTGCGACTGAGGTTGGTACTAATGACCTAGCTGTTGGCACGCCATTAAGCGCCTCAATTCCCATCCACAATAGGCCCAAAGCCTGGTTCCTAGTTTAATACCCTGCAACATTCATGTAGTTATGCCACTTTGTGTGTACAAACCTACATTTTTGGTACCTACCCACGATTCCGCATGTGAGGTTGCAGCATGCGAATTTAGAATTTCCGGAATGAAAGATGTGACATTTTTAATGCAGCATCTGGGAGGCACCAAGTTGTAGATTCACAACCCGACTCAGATGGAAGCTTAAGCTGCCTCTCCTGCGAGTCACCCATAATGACGGTCTTCGGTTGATACTACTATTTACACATGAGTGCGACGTTGCCAATGATGCTGTGTCATCAAAAAGAGGAACAACTGCCTAAATTTGGCAACCACTTAAGGATGTCGGAATATTGATTTCCAAATTATCAATAATGGTAACCAAGAGACGTAGTGGTCTTACACAGGAGGGAGAATTCTTTGCGATGCAACTACAAGACGAAAACTCGTGGATAAACCACTGATAACACGCTTGCACCACCACGATTATGTCATCACTTCCCGTGTAAAAGTGTTCACGTTTCTTATTAAAATTCAATAAATCGTAGCAGTGCAGCTACTCACCAACTAAACGGTCAATAGTCGGTTATGCTTGTTTAAGACAACATGTACACAGGTTTTGCAATACCTTTTACTGGCGACAAATTATACATTTTCTACATGCTTTTGGAATCCAGCCTTGTTGTATATCCCGGCAGCCTTTCAAAATATTGATATTGTGCTAAGTCCTGTGGAAATAACTAACCTTCGATTCAGTTAATGGCACACATCACTGCTTATGTGATTAGTTCTCGCTGGAGCCATAATCGAAAAAAATTGTAATAGTTAGGTAAGATTAGGCTTAATAGAGCATCCACAGCTAGGTCACAAGTGCCAACCTCAGGGACAGTGCAATGGTTCGGATTGCTACTGTTCCAGCCGCTACGGAGATGTTAAACAAACCCCCAAATCTTCGTCTGATCATACATCTGATCTAGATTAGGGTTTCTTTTTTAACATCTGTAAAATGTGTGGTGAAATGGCAACCTAGACCAGTGCACTATGACTGAGGTTCTCGATGCGCCATATAAGCCTGAATCCCCCCTACATCCGTACCTCCTGCAAAAATCAAAAAACCCCAGACAGCGGGACAGGCTCAACACCCAATTGATGCACTAGTACTTTAAAGTGGAAGATGGAACGGCGAAGAACACCATCAAGATTGTGACATTCCAGAAGCAGTTGATGTACCATAAGTGGTCGGTGACACAATGACATTCAGAAGGGATATTCTCCTCAAAAGGAATCAGTGTGTTAGGTTGGTGAGACCAATACGCAAGCAGCTCATCATCTTCTCTTCTCGTCAACAGTGTGTGGTCATAAGCGGAGTGCCCCGTTTGAACAGGGCTTATATAGTGCCTTTTATATAGCTGGCAACTTATTGCTCCCTTGTTTATTTCACAAGGCTTGCCAAGCAGTATGCGACCTCAGACGTAGACTTGGAAGGCGTCCGAGAGAAACACACAGCGAAAAACGCTGCTGCCACATCAGCTTGCTTATCGCAGCTACCCTAAAGTGGCCGGGATCCAGAAGAAAATCACAGTCTTAAGCTAGCCAGGCAAGCGGTAAAGCATACTTTGGATTAGCTATGTCAAGGGGCGGGTTGTTGGAGTTAGGCCAAAGTTTTACTGCGTCGTTAGGCTATGATGCAGATGATGAACTATGATGTGAACACCCGCATGGGATAAGCCTAAATCGCATTATCCGTCTCGTGCAAAGGCATGAAAATCGGCATTTGTAAAATTATTTGTTGCGTCACTCTTTTGAGCAGTAAGTTCGTCGCATAGCTTACAAATGTTTTTTTTTAACTGTGTTAAATAACGATATACGAATTTTAAGCCATACAGTTTTTTCTTTTAGATGTATTTTGATGTAGCACTATTTGTCTTTTTTATTCATACCTCGAATCGCGACGCGAAAATAACATTTGACCTAAAACGTTCTTAGTTGTATTACCCGTTATAATCTTGTAAACACTCACATTCATAATACTGGTTTGCCATTCAAAGTACTTGCCAAAGATAACTGAATCTGGGTGTGTGATTGGACTCTACCTACCAGACTTACGTTTGAGTTGTGAAGTGGTGACTTCTGATGTACGAGTTTACGAATTTCTACCCTCCGCTTTGATTTAGCGCCTCCTTGGCCCGGGTTACTTACACCCTGTGCACCCCCTTAATTGTGGCACTGACTACTGCCCCGACTGAGACTGCATAACCGGCCTGGTGTTGTAACTATTTTGCTACCGGAGCACACCCTGGCTGCAGGTTCCAGCCAAGCGTATAGTAGCCGACCAACCTTTCTCGCATGTAGAAGCTAATTTGCCCATTGTATAAAATCCACCAGGTATTGGATACCTTGTACAAAAATGTTAACAAAACCAATTTAGTAACTTAAACAATTTACTGGTTAAATTTACTGGTTAAACAAAAATATGCTGAGGATTTAGGATGTGTGCAGAATCCTATCTTGAACGGAAAAAAGATAATAACTTATGATGCGCTAAGATGCTGTTGGCGTAATAGAGTGCATGTTTAGAATCTTAAAAACTGATCGATAGCCTTGGCTGCAACAGGGAAACAACAGATGAGAGACTGTCCATAGTTAACAGGATTGATCCTAAGCAGATGGTGAAGTCCCAAGTCGCATGGCGTTAATAGAAATAAACATTCGTACATCAATATTACCATAACGACAAGAGCCCAGTTCCTTTACAGGTGTTGTTATTGTACTCACTGACACAGATAATTTCGGTTCTACTCTTTCGACGCATTTGACACTGAAGACGTAAAGATATCAGGGTTTCACTGTGTCGTTAACCAGTGATCACGAAACACAAGCATCCCAACAGAATTCCTTTTTTTCTTCTTTCAAGTGATGAGTCAAAGTATTTCTGCCCTTTCAGACCATTAATAAGGTCCCTGTACTAAGAAAGGTATGGACGTTGTTTTGAAGTCATATTGTACGTCTGACACGTTAGTAGTCTTTCTGTACTAATGCTAACAATTTTTGTTCATTGCGTGAAAATAATGCAGGTTACCAAGATAACTACGTAAAGAAGACTATGATGAATCCAAGTACATCAACACGCATAACACTAAATGGAAACTACAACTCTTTTCCTCATAGGATACGTCGCATAGTACGGGAAACGCTGGTCGATGAAAGAGCAAGGAAACAAATTTACTCTAATTTGGAGGGTTTGTCTCGGGTGTTAGACCAGAAAACACCAGCTATTACACGAATAACATGGGGAATTTTATTAACATGTTGTTTTGCAGTCTGCTGTTTTCAGATATATAGTAGGGTATCTTATTACCTTTCTGAGCCCATTGCAGTTGATGTAAAAATTGTGGAGTGGGATAAAATTCAGTTTCCTGCATTAACTATAATGAATTTGGACCAAGAAGGAATGATGGCTCTTGTGAAAGATAAAAAAAGTAAAATAAAATTAGAAAAGTGCTTAAGTCCACTGATGCATCTACTGAATATCACTCATGGAGAAAGTGTTGAAAGTGTTTGGAAATGCTTAAATACAGCGAACACCGTAATTGAAGCAAGCATTGAAACTGTAAGTACCACACTTGCAATTTCACTAACGCATTACGTTAAGCATGAAATGATTTTAAAGGTAAGGCAGCGTGTAGAGGACAGAGATAAATTATTTTCTTCAGTTATATAAACCAATATGTTAACTCCCATATTTCAAGAATTAAAACAGAAAACAGCGATTGTAGGAAAATTTTTCCACAAAACGATTTTTTAAAGTTGATTTTTGTCAAATTTCCCATTCACATTTCCCTCAAAAACCATTATTCAGATTGTTATCATTTTTTTTTTTTGCAAATATGTTCCCGAAGATAAGCCTGAGTCCTAGTTGATTTATGATGCTTAAAATTGCTCTGGTTTCACAGACAACCTTTCTTGTTCCGCAATGTTAATGAAGATGATGCGGCTTACCATCACAAAAGTTTTCGAACCTCTTTTTTTGAGAAAAGAGAACACGAATGTGCGATATTTTCGTTTTACAAATCTTGCCCGAACTATTTTGACACCTTATTATTTTTTTAGAGCATTGAATACATTATTGATTAAATAATGACAGTAAACCTATTTTGATTATCACCAGGATTAACACAGCACTCATTCAAATACTTGTCTAGTCGCATTAAAAATTTTTTAAATCTCAACTAAGAATGTTTAAATTTAATATGTAGGTTTTATGTCAGTCTCAGTTTGGTCATACCTCAAATTTACACAACAGACGAGACGAAACAAAGACTGACTCGGTGAGACCATGAAGAGACTTTCTGTCCCAGACCTCGTTCTGTCTCAGTTCCCTCACATACCTCCTGAAAAAAAAATTGATTGGAAGTCGCAACAATAAAAGCCAAAATACGAGCACAGACTTAAGGGCGAAAGGAAGGAATAGAAAAAGGCCGTGTCAGCATACAGGTGTTTTTGTACCAACACATAAACGAATCCGACCCTAATGTAGTAAAAAAAAATTATCTGAAGACCCACGTAGCAAAGTACGTGTAAAAAACCTGGGAATGTAATGGAAGGCGCGTCACCATAGAGAATGTAACAGCGTGAAGTTGAAGATCTAAAGAAGGAAAATCGACTGGGGCCAGATATGCTTCTGAAGAGCATAAAATCATGATGCTGATGCACCACAAAGCTGAGTGCAACCTTAACTAATAGCACACACAAAGTTGAGTAGATCAGGTAAGAGGCAAATTAACGAAAATGATACCCTGAACAGCCTAAAAAACACGACCTCTGAAGGAACTTTATGATCTTACCAAGGTTCGCGGATTATTTGTCAGATTGCCTGTCATAACCCATTTGTAACACAATGCACAAACGGTACAGAGGACCGAAGGTACGGAAGGATATTCGGCCAAGAAGCGTGGCACTGTAAGAAGCTGGTACATCTTCATCACGAAAAAGGTGATGAAGGAAAGTCCCAGTGAAATATGTCCCATATTGTGATTGGCGATCACAATCTTCTACCATCAGGGTTGGACCATCAGGGTGTTCAGGGCATTGATTTGAACACGGGCCCTGGCTTACGAGAGGCCCTGCAAAGGTATTGCACAGTACAGAATCAGAATGCAGAATTGCAGGGGAATTCAAATGAAAAAAACAACAAACCCACATAAAGCCATGAAGTCAATATCCAACAATTGGCCCATAAAAAAAAACAGACAATAATTATTTAGTTGCACCACGAATTAGCAGAGAAGAGTAGAGCAGCCTTCAGGCTTGATTATTGCATGTCGGCGCTGAAGCTTCTATCCTAGTTGGCCTTGCAGCAACACCACGTTACGTGCAGCAGCACGAAACTAATTTACGGACTGAATCGGATGTGAACACGTGCGGCTTTTTGTTTTTTGTTCGTCGTGTGTGCACGATTGTTTCGTTGTAGCTTTCCATGAATTGCACATGTTTTTGGTTCGTTTGTTTTGTTAGTGCGCCATTGTTCCCGTTCCCTACTCCAAGTTGTGCTTCTTGGTTGGGCCAATGGCCACGCAGCCCGGGCTCCAGTCAATCCTACCCAACCCTAATTACGTGTGACCAAAAGTTAATATCCTATTGTGTGATGTGCCAGCTGAGCAGAAAGCTCTTAGGGCCATATTCATAAGTCGGAGCTGGTACTTTGCTAAGTCAGGGCGAAGCCTGAGCCGAGATCAGATTCACTTTGGTATATGTAATGAACGACAGGCTCAGACTTTGCAAAGCAAAGCTTTGGCGTGAGTTTGATCCTAACTCACACCTAGCAAATCAGACCTTTGAGAGATCTCCGGAAATTCCTGAAACGACCTGCATTTCTAAAGTAAAGCTAGGGAACAGTGTAAGTGGCACCTGCCCTTCTGCTCCATCCCGACCACTTTTGGTGTGGTTAAACCTGATTTATTATAAATCAACAAACAGATAAATAATGGTAAAAAAAGTAATAATAATAATTAATAAATAATAATAATAACAATATAGATATGATAATACTTTACCGAGAAAGAAAAAAAAAACAATGTACGAAGTTCACATGCGAACTTGTTTTCTTCATATTACACAAGAGAGCATACAATACAGTTACATTACACCGCCCAGATATCTTCATATTTTTCAAAACAGACCATTGATATTTAACAAGAATTCATTCTTAAAAAAAAAGTTTTCTAATATTAATGACTGTCATAATAGTATGTTGCAAAGCCAGCAGTCCGCTACTGTTAAGGACGATACTCACCAAATCTTTAGAAGCGTTGCCTGCTTAGCTTGGTCGTTTGCCGCGTTGGTCTTGGAAAGTGGTTGACGCGTTCAAACTTGGGTCTGTACACACCGACGCTGCAAACGCCGCTTTGTCTGCAAACAAGACTGCTGTCATCCACTCCTGTTTGACGTTGTTGAACTGCGTTTTGTTGATCACCTGTACGATCTCAAACCATAATATCAAGAGATGCACCATTAAGACATTGAAAGCGGTAATTATCGTTCTAACAGAACTGAAAACATGAGGTTTATTCCCCCATGGCGCTCGTATTGCTCCCAACTGATAAAAGACGTCCTGTACGAAAGAGGTTTAAAAAAGGATTATATTCTAGTGAATTTTTCGTGAATTGTTCTTGAATTTTTCAAGTCTTTACGACGTGTTGATTTTGTTGGGCGAAACTGCTAGAGCAAATAATTCCTTTTTGGTTAATGCTTCGTGAGTATGCATGCATTACAGATATTCAGCTTGCCTGCGGTACAGCGGGCCTCCTATTGGCCGCAGCTCAGGCCTAGCGCCAACCATGGCGCCAACGGCACGCTTTAAATGTGAAATTTTCCATAGCGATCAAAGCAACGCTAGGAACCGGGCTTCAGCCTGACGCTTGACGCCAAGCTCACAGCGCTCCTAAAGTTTTGGTGAGTATCCTACCTTAGGGTGGATACTCACCAAAACGTTAGAAGTGTTGCGAGCTTGGCTTTACGCCGCAACGTCACTCGTTCCTAGGCAACGCGTCAAGCGTCAGGCCGAAGCCCGGTTCCTAGAGTCACTTTGAACTCGTTGGAAAATTTTATATTTGAAGCGCTTCGTTGGCGGTACGCCCGAGCTGCAGCCAACAGGAGGCCCACTGTACTGCAGGCAAGCCGTATATCTGCAATGCATGCATACACACGAAGCATTAACGAAAACCTAACTATTTGCTTTAACAGCTTCGCCCAACAAAATCAACACGTCCTGAAGATTCACGAAGAATTGAGGCGTCGAACCAAAGTCTAACTGGAAAATCGTGTAATGGGATAATGGGATATTTGCCTAAATAAAAAAATATGGAAAATCCTTTAAATGGAATATCGAATAATGGAAAATCATCTAAACGGAATGTTATATAATGGATAAATGTCTAATATACCTACGATTTCTGATGTTATATGTTTAGCTGAAGTGAGCGCAGCAGTGCGAGCGAGACAGGGACATTAGACGATTTTCCGTTATACGAATTTCCTGTTAGATGATTTTCCATTATACTGTTATACTGTATACGTTCTTTCAGTTACGCGATTTTTCAGTTAGACGATTAACCCTCAACCCCGAAGGGAGGGTATAATCCTTTTTTAAACCCCTTTCGCGCAGACCGTCTTTTACCAGTGGGAACAATAGGAGTGGCATAGGGAGATTACCACATGTTTTCAGTTCTGTTAGAACAACAATTATCGTTTTCAATGTCTTAATGGTGCGTCTCTTGAAAATGTTGTTTGAGAACGCACAGGCGATCGACAAAACGCAATTCAACAACGTCAAACAGGAGTTCATGTCATCCGTCGTGTTTGTAGACAAAGCGGCGTTAGCAGCGTCGGTGTGTACAGACCCAAGTTTGAACGCGTCAAAAGCTCTCCAAGACCAACGCTGCAAATGACCAAGCCAAGCTCGCAACGCTCTTAAGTTTTGATGAGTATCCTCCTTAAGCTGTGGTCTTCCCGAAACGTCTGATGTAAATCCAAGCTCAGACCAAAGATCTGTCTCAGTGTATCTGATAACAAGTGACAAGAAAGGGCACCCGCACTGTGGGGCACTTCAGTCACTGCCCCCCCCCCCTTTTCTTTTGGTTGTCCTTTCAGTGTTCAAGGATTAAAATAATGATTCCGACGGATAGATATTTTTAGACCTCTTATTTTTAGAATGCGTTGGGTGAGGGAACGGTGCACGCACCTTATAAAAAATGTTGCTCTTTGCAATTTTTTAGTGATCCTTGCCCTGTTATGGGTTCCCCCCCCCCCCCTCCCCGTTTGAGAGTCTGTAGGCGCTTATGGTTACAGCGAAAAAATACTTCGGCAGTCGATTTTTTGCAACCACCATGGCCATGCCATCAATGACCTGAGCCAGACGATAGAGAAAAAAAAATGCTAGGAATCACATGAGGTGTTAAGTATACTGTTACTAGTACTTGAAGTGGTTTATTTCTTCTTCATACCTTTTGGAGGATGGCGTTTAATTTCCGTTATGTGTGTGTGTTGTCTTTTCAGCGAAACGGAAAACCACGTAAAGTGAAAATGTCAGAACTGGGCGCACCAACAGGAATAGCAGTTAACGTGGAATCAGGTTAGTAGTGACTTTTAAGATCGACCCACAACATAGAATGGGATGCAGATTCTTTCGGTCAGACTATTACGCTGTTATCCTGAAAGACTGCATGCTGTTTGGGAGGATATTGGAGGGCACACAAATTACTCACGTTGTGTATGTGCAAAAATGATTAATTGAAGAAGTTATCACAGCGAAGGGTGTTTATTGGAGCGAAGAGCCTTACACAATGACTTATTGAGGTTTCTTTGTCACAGTACCAGGCTCATACTTTTGAACTGATATTTTATCTTTTTTTCAGATCAAAAATCTGGTATTTTCGGGCCTGACGTAAAATTTGTCGAAATTGTTAGAAACCAATTGTTAAAAACCTATTGTGAAAAACTGTTTTTTTTCCCGGTGTATTATCATTGCGTGGTTTCAAAGGGTTTCAAAGGGTTTAACGAGTGTTAACCACTCCTGTTCATCTACCCGAAGCCCTAAGACCCTATGTTTGCAGCACCCAGATTCCCAGGCGGTCACCCACCCAAGTATCAGTCAGGCCCAATGCGTGGAGTTCAAGTTGAATAATGCGTTGCACTAACAAACACAGAATGCAATAGTTTTGAGAATCAACAATTCAGGTTGACGAGAATCATGCAACCGCATTATCGTTCAACGAAAAATTGTTTCGTGGTTAAGATTAAAATGAAACAATACGGGAAAAAAAAATGGGCCTGGAAAGGAATTGGCCTCGATTTAGTACAAAAATTAAAAGGGAGGGAAAGGTAGGAGGGAAGGAGGGGAGTGAGAAAGAGGAGGGAGAATCAACAATGTAGGTGGAATTACCCCCCTCCCTCACTTTGGGAAAACGCTCCTTTCCCCTCCCAAGAAATAATCTCACACTGTGCTCCTGTATGTCAGCATGTAGTGTTGGGAGTACTAGTATAGGTTTGCTTACACGTTGGACCCCCTAGTCAAAATTACTAATGTTATTTTGGGCACAGCACTTTTACAGGGTATGACTAACCCTGTAGAAGTGTTGTGCTCAAAACACATTAGAATTAGAAAACGCTGAAGTATTTAAAATGTCACCTCAAAAAACTTAAAGCTGTAAAGGAATAGATACAAGAAAACGACATGCAAGCCATGAGCACTGCGTGTGGTGCAGTGGCAACCCGGACCACTGCACTGTGACTGAGGTCGGCGCTAATGACCAAGTTGTCGACGCGCCATTAAGCCTCATCCCCCCCCCCCCAAGAGCATTGCACTAATACGTGTAAAAGAAGTTCCAGTGCCCCAAAAAACCGAGCTGGAGCGTCAGTTACACTTATGATTGCGTCGCTGATGGCTTACATGTCTTTTTCTTGTTTTTGTTCGCTTAGGGCATTAAATGTTTTTAAGTCTTACATTCGTATTTTACGTGTGTTAATACTAATATCTGTAAAATTCCTGGAGATAATTCAGAAAAATTAATTAAGCAGAACACTGTGAATATAAAAAAAATTGCGATAGATGAGTAAAGCTTTTTGAGAAAAACTTTTTGAGAAAAATCAGATAAACAGATTTGAGACAAATGAGATGAACATGATTGGAGATTAACTAGATACCCACGATTTCACATAGATGAGATAACGAGATGAAAACTAATTAGCGATCAGACGAATGAGAATTAGGGTGGATCTATTATTTATCCCAATATTTGTTTTAATGCTAAGTTAGCTTCATCAAAATGATAGTATTAAACTATTCTTATTACTCACACAACTACTGCTTATTAGCGGACTTTAAACAAAGTTGGGGAAATTGTGTTTTTGGTCACCAAATACTGTTGATTCAGTTGAAGATAAAAGCGAAAAGTCCAAACGACGACTACAACACTGTAGTCACATTAAAGCAACTTTCCAACGGCTAGGGGCCTTTTTAATTCCTACGCTCTAATCTAAAAAAATTATCAGTGGTTCGATGTCTAGGGTGGAACTTAATGTTCCAAAAACAGCACAACAAACAAGACTACTGTAGTGTAGTCACATTAACATAATGTTTAATAGTCCAGGTCCGTTTTAGGCTATAAAAACTGAAAATCAGTTCATTGGTTCGATCTCTAGGTGAGAGGAAAAATAGTCCTAACAAGAATTACATTAACAACAACAAGAATATTTTAGTCAACTGAAAATATCATTCAAAAGGGCCTGGCCCTTGTTAATACCTACATTTTAAGCTCCAAATTTTAAAGCAGGTCATTAGTTCGATCTGTAGGTGAGAGCAAAATTGTCCCAAAAAAGAACAGCAACAACCAGTGTAGTCACATTAAAATAACTGATACAAGATCCTGGGCCTTGTTCACGCCTACGTCTTAAGATATAACGACTGAAAAGGGGGTTCATTGGTTCAATCTCCTAGTGGGGCAAAGAGTCCAGACAGCAACAACAACACCAACAACAACAACAAAAAGAAATGGTCATTCTGCAGACGCGTATTACAATTTTTAATACGGTAAAATAGTTATGACACCACCCTAAACGTTGAATTTCGTTGCATAACAGTCATAAGAACCATTGTTGCTTTTTTACAACTGATATTTTATAACTGAATTTATGAACCTGAGTTCTAAATTTAACCAGAAAGAAAATGATTAGTAAAGAACTTTTTTGACAAGAATTGAGATCCACAAACACATAGACGTGAGCAAAACTTTAACTTTCGGTATCTTGAATTCTTTTTGGGATTATCCGCCTAGAGAAGAAGACGTGTGCAAAAAACTGGGTTACTATAAAATAATACACACCGGAAAAAATTACTAAAAAACAGTCCACATAGCAAGATAAAACAGCCTTTCCTGTTTTATCTAGTAAGTAGGTTGTTTTTTTAGTGGTTTTTTAGGCGTTTATTAGGTCATAAGTTTCATTTTTTTGTATATTGTTTCTTCTCTCGGTGACCAAGGCCAAAATGAAGTTAATTTGGGCGAAAATTCAATTTTTTTTTTGCATACGTGTGCTTGTGGGTCTCACGTCTTGTCAGGAACGTTCTTCATGAGTCATTATAAATTTACCCATTTTTTTTTGGCACCAAATGCTGCTGCAAAGTAACTGCCTGAAACGAGTTAATTTTTTGTGTGTCTATTTTGCCCAAAAGGCCAACCATTCCATCACAAAAAGTATTTAAACTACCTCCGAGTTCATAAATAGCTTTACAGCAGCATTTGTGGCTAGAAATGATACAAAAATGAAAATTGGAAAACTGAAAATCGTTGTGTACTGGATTTTATAAAATTAAAACAAAGTTTATGTTTTGCAACGATATTCATCATTCTTTTTGCATTGGGAAGATCTTAAAAATGCCTCTTATTGAACACACGTAAGTTGCAAGTACAAACTACCTGCTTTGCCTTCGAGTGCCAGCTTTGTTCGGGAAAAGGGCTTTACAACTATAACATTGACCATATTGCCTTCACCTGATATAACTACCTTCTTTCGCCATTTATGCTCCCTTTCTTTCCCCCTTCTTTCACCCTGGTAGACATTGCCTTTGCAGCGAAACAACTGCCTTCTTTCTCCCTTTCTGCCCAAATCCATTATTAAACTATTGTAGATGTGGAAAAACCTTAATAAGGCCTCTTATCGAACAATGTGTAGTTGCAAGTAGAAATTGACTGATTTGCCCTTCAAGTACCAGCTTTGCTCGTGAAAAGGGATTTACAACTATAACATTGACCATATTGCCTTCTACCTGATATAACTGCCTTCATTCGCCATTTATGCTCCCTTTCTTTCCCCCTTCTTTCACTCTGATAGACATTGCCTTTGCCACGAAACACCGCCTTCTTTCTCCCTTTCTGCCGAAATCCATTATTAAACTGTTTTAGATTTGGAAAAAAACGTTAAAAAGGCCTCTTATTGAACAAGCAGAAATTACCTGACTTTCCCTTTAAGTACCAGCTTTGCTCGGGGAAAGGGATTTACAATTAAAACATTGACCATATTGCCTTCTACTTGATATAACTGCCTTCTTTCGCCATTTATGGCCCCTTTTTACCCCCTTCTTTCGCTCCAATATACATTGCCTTCTCCACGAAACAACTGTCTTCGTTCTCCCTTTCTGCCTAAATCCTTTATTAAACTGTTTCAGATGCTGAGATTCCTTATGGTGGCATAGGAACAGCACTTGTTTTCCGTGCCAGAAATCCGCCAGGAGAATGCGAATTCGCCCAAGTGTATGTAAGTAAAAAGGAGCTGGTAGTATTAAAATTACCATCTAAGAGAAGTGAATTGTGCGAAGCTTACTGGCAAATGTGAAAATGCAGTAATAATATTCATGTGTTACCTCACTTAAACCTCACGAGGAGTGCTATTTTTAAAACACATAAGACACATTCAAACATTGCCTTATGACGAGAATTTGTGTTTTCGTTCCGCAAAATGAGCATCATGCTCGACTTACACTAAAAACGACCA
Source organism: Lithobius niger (assembly GCA_023313725.1). NCBI lineage: Eukaryota > Metazoa > Arthropoda > Chilopoda > Lithobiomorpha > Lithobiidae > Lithobius > Lithobius niger. The sequence continues at coordinate 2,552 of JAHWFP010092385.1, read as the reverse complement.
CACATCATACACAACTAGTACGAACGCCGATTTTATTATTAATGTTTCTCCTACTTTACGATTTTCAAACGTGTATTTTACCACACATAACTATACATTCAATGTAACCAATCTAACTATCTCATAATTTCATAGGCATTAAACTTTTATTCACGGTGTTGACTTCCTATTTTCTTAAACCATTTACGTCAGGAGGGACATGCTGCCCCACTTACTACAGATGCACCGGCTGCAGATGCACCTGGCGTAGAAAGACAGGAATGGGCGACTAGCAATGTTAACAGCTCTAAGTTTCCTCACGAAAACATTGTCGGACAATCAGTTAATCAATTACCTAGATGCAACTTTACCGAAAGTGGTATGGGACAGTCTTACTACACGTTACAGTGTCCAACAAAATGAAATTCAGCTAAGGTTCTTTGAAAACGTTCGTACTATAAGTTATAGGGGAACAGAAAGTATGTCAGATTATGTAGACCACATCAGAGTGGCACAACACTCATGTCGCAATGCTGGCCGCTTTACATCAGAAGCGGCTATCGCACACTATACCCGACGAGGGATCAGTCAACAAAAATGGCAAGCCGTAATAGAAAGTTTACGTAGCAAACAAGCCTTGACTATGGGTGGAGTGGAACTGCGGTTAACCGAGGCGTACTTCCATATGGATTCCGAAAAATCCCAAGCAACCTTTGATCACCTTCTCCTTGCCCCACGTTATCGGAGTGATGGTGCCAGGATGACGTGATCGTAGACCTAATGTCTCCAGTTCTTCAGAGAGATCACGACCAAGACAAACGTATTCCAAGCAACCTAACCTAAGTGTTTCACAGACTCAGTGTGCCTGGTGTCACAGACGGAATCATGAGGAGAGTACGTACGTATCAAAGATTAATATAAAAGATGTAAAGCCAGACGCACTTGCAGTTATTCGGAAACCTGCTCCAAACCTTTTCTTACACACCCGGAGGGCCCAGTAACCTTCGGCCAGGTAAAAACCCATAAGCCTCACAACCATATATGCCTTATTTCTTCCAGTAAACATGTACCTAACCTCCCACTATGTAAGTTTCTGAAACCATTCTTTAAAAAATTGCTCAAGAATGCATTATGCAGAACCCTTACCGCGGTCCCAACGATAAGGTTAAAGTCAATAAAAAGCCCAAAAATGTGAACAAAGAAGCAGAAAGACACAAAGTTTCGGGGATATCATGCACCCCGTTTTCAAGTGCAAATAAAATCAGCTGAAAATCATCTTACAACAAACAAAATTAAAAACGCTGAAAAATCATGCTGTATGCAAGGCACAGGATGCTAAAATTTTCTAAAACTTTTTGTAAAAACCCTAAGCCTTCCTGGTCGGAACAGGTCAGCAATAGGCTAAAGACAGAACGACCTCGATCCTGCAAACGCCTATTGCTGACCTTTTCCGACCAGGAAGGCGTAGGGTTTTCGACGCTTTTCAGTTGATTTTATTTGCACTTGAAAACGGGGTGCATGATATCCCCGAAACGTTGTGTCTTTTTTGCTTCTTTTGTGCACACTTTCGGGTTTTTTATTGACTTTAACTTGAATTGTGCTGCCTTTCTTCACTCACGCTGTCCCAACGACATACATCTTGTTCAACAACTCCAACACATTCCGGGACACCATAATGACGAATGGACCCCTTCGATGTTCAGGCCATGTTTCCTTCACTCCAACATCAACTTATCACACACCACCTCTACCTGGCCCTCCAGAGCCACCCCGAAGTCCTTAAAAAACGCCAATGGACAGCAGACCTTTACATTGAATTCCTCGAACTTGTTCTAAATACTTCCTACACGTCCTTTCATAACAGAAGCTTCAAACAAACCTGGAAGGTACCCATGGGCACCTGCCTTTCCTCAGTACTCACCGAACTCCTCATGCAAAATATCGATGAAGCCTTCAACAAAAAATGTTGCTCAAGTCTCCGCCATTACACCAGATATGTGGATGATATTAAATTCCTAGGCGACCCGCATGCACGACCCTACATGCTCCAGTTTCTCAACAATTTCTATGATGACCTCTCCTATACCCATGAAATCCAGAACAAACAAAAGAAATTAAATTTCCTCGACCTCACCTTCACCATACTAGATAATGGCAAGAGCAAAACCAACCATTACAGAAAACCATCGCACACCACTCACATCGTCTATTTCCTCTCTTATCAAGTTCCATCTTCGAAACTTGGGGCCGTAAAATACGAAGTCAGACGGGTTGTCCGTCGCACGTCCAACCGAAGACCTTCCATGTGAACTCATCTTCATCAGACACAAATACGCCACGAACGCCTTCCGCATCTTGGCCATCAGATACTACACTAGCCCCGAGTGGTACTCGACTTATTACCCGGTTTTAGTCTTCTGTACAGCCGTACCGGATGTAAAATACGGATGTAAGCCTTAAAAAACTTAAAGCCTTAAAGGAACAGATATTAGAAAAAGACATGTAAGCCATCAGCGTCGCACTAATACGTGTAAAAGAATCTCCAGCGAACCAAAAAACAAGCTGGAGCTTCT
>JAHWFP010092383.1:24535-47957 GCA_023313725.1 Lithobius niger | reverse complement strand
GCAGCGTCAGGTGACGCCATTTTGGCCACGAGATAGCATTCGGAGGGTATAACTACAAGGTGCACTAGATTAAAATGTAATGGAAAAAACGGCAATTCTAGTCAAGACAGTGCTTTGAGAGCGGATTTCTTAGGCTTAAAAAAACGTTGTTTTCTCCAACAACAAAAATCGCGCGTTATAGGCTTGAGAAATCCAGTCTAATGGCATTGGCTTCAGTAAGACGACCTTCTTTTCGCCCTCCAGTGCCCCTTGTAGCTAACCCAGTTACTGGCTCCACCATAGTGTTATACACAATAATACTACGTTGTGTCACTGCCCTATAAACGCACCCATTTACGATACCCAGTGAGTGGGCCTTTTGTCAGAAATGCTTATAGCTTATATGTTTTTCTACACCTTCAAGGATTCTTGGATGTAAGAGGCTTAGCGTTAGAAATTCGACGCTTGGTCCATTTAGTCGCCGAGTCTGCCACCAGTCACGCTGCGAACACCCTAAAAATGAACTGCTCTAGCCTGCGGATTGAACTGTGAAAGGTACTCGTGACACACGATACACGGATTTTAAACTTAAAACACTGCATTGACACCAAATTATTTAAAGTTTAACAACAATGGCTTCATGCTACCTACCACTTTGTCCACTCGACGACAAAGAAAGCCTCCGGAGGTTTATTTTCATTTCACCAGAAGAAGAACCAAGGTACGTGTGCACTGTACTGTATAATACGCTACGGCGTTTTCTATTCTCGTTAAAAATGTGTCAAACGATCCTTTGACGTAGCAGTAAATCGTCCGAAGACTTCAAGAATAGTCACCATTACCGTAAAATAATGTTCGTTTAGCGCTGCAACACCGGTAAATCTAATAATGAAAGATTACCACGTTTTTGTGCGTCAGCTAACAATAATCAATGCTACGATTGGGGTTTTTCGTTCTTCGTGCTTTCAGTTCAGCGCAACGCTTGGACGACGCGTCTAGCATGCTACGTGAAACCGAGCGTCAAGTCTTATACATATAGGAAGTCTTGACACCTTATAACAAAACCAGTTTGCATATAAGAATTTCTTATAAGTTAAATCCAAGTGTAACAGAAAGTCGTATAATGTTTGCGTGTTTATAAGAGAGTCGTACTCAAAGCGTGTAAGAAAACCTTAACAATAATCGTTATAATTATGAAGGGTTTATAAAAATTGTTATAAGAAACATGATACAATTTAAGTGCAAATAAAATCTTATACAAACTGCGATAAGAAATCTTACACAATTTATGGTGAATGAAATCTTACACAAATAGTTATAAGAAATCGTGTACGAATGTTAAGGAGGAGGTCGTGTGTCGTTACAAACCTTACAAGATTTTGTAGGTTAATGTATTTGCATTAGAAGCATTATCGATAAGCTTTGGGTACTAATTGTTGCATGATCGACTAAATTAAGCTGTCGGCCACATGCATTCCTTTTTTTTTTTTTCATCATGCTATTGTGTGCGCAGCGCATCTTGAGACCTGCAGGTATTTTTATGAGCGGCTACGTCTTCCTGGAGGGAGCGGCTTTAATCAACGGCCGCCATTGTTCTTGTAACCATCTTGGATATCAACAAGGCACTCTGCTACCAAAAATATACAATCGATTATCTGTGTTCTACAGTGTTAAAGTTTACACGCATTAATCTTCCCACAATATGAATTAACATCACGCTAGCTGCAAACGAAGATGTATTTTGCAACTTATTCAATCGCGTCAATGGTATGGTGTGCGTTTCGAACTGATGCAATGCTGCTATACATTTCACTGCATTTGATTATTTTGTGGGGTTCTAAAAAAAAGGGCATGCTATAACAGGTGCACAAACGTTAAACATTTCAAATACAAACAGTGTTCACTTTCTGACACAACCATTAAGTAAAACGAATCCTTGTTACCTGGAATTGGAGTTCAAATTATAGTTCGTTGCGCGTTCGAGTGAACTCTAATCCGTTTTTATTCGTGTTCCTTGACAGCTGTGAGTATGGGGATACGAGCTCTAAGCCGTTTTTTTTGTTCAGTTATTTGATTATTTTGTGGGGTTCTAAAAAAGGGCATGCTATATATAACAAGTGCGGTAATAATTTTTGCTGTTCAGTTGTTGTTCAACTGATTCTAACGGCTAAATTGCCACTAGACTTGAGAACAATTAATTTCCGTGCTTGCCCGCAGAACTCTTGGCGTGTGTCATCCGTAAGAACTGTAGTTAGCTGCTCTTTCCAACTCTCTCGACAGTCTATCGGATAGCTTAAGTGGGTCTCACCCCAGTGATCAATGGGTGCCTTTGAAAACTATAACCTGGTTGGATCAAGCAAAGTAACTCTCGTTGCTTCTACAAGTCACGAATTAGTGTCATTTTTAACGCCAAATCGTCACTAGAACGATTCGTCATCGTATCGACTCTCATTCACGTGACAACCATAAACTACAAGACGCATTTATTTTGAACAGCAAGCAGGAGTTTACTTACCTACTTGCTGTTAAAATACGTTGAAGATTTAATCAATATTTTCTGAAGCGTATTTATAGAATTATAACACGGAACCTTCTTCCACCCTACCCCGAACGCAACATAAACTCGTCCACCAAAAACATCGAATGTTTCTATCTCGTTTCTGATTGGTCAATAGTCGATTCGTGTGTAGTGTTAGCCCCCTGTCCCCCCGGTTACCCTCAGGAACCAAGCTCGGCTAGCAAGGTTTGTTCGAATGTTTAGGTTATTGCCTGAAGCGTAATTTGAATGCCATTTGTACAGGCAATCGTCTAAGATTAATTATGCTAAATCAGGGGATTATGACGCGAAATCTCGCACGACCTACGCAATTATAGTGTCCGCGGCCCATCTTGAGTTCGCCCCAGAATGAACACAAATAATCGATTGTACGTGTTTGGTCCGCAGAGTGCCTTGTTGGTATCCAAAGTAGTTACAAAAAACAATGGCGGCCGTCGGTTAAAGCCGCCCCCTCCAGGAAGACGTTGCCGATCACAAAATAAGTGCAGGACTCAAGATACGCCGCGAACACTATAGTACATGCAACACAGTGTTTCTTTGCAACCTGAGTTACTAAGGTCGGTTTTCAAAGGTACCCGCAGGTTCGATCCCATCACAAGACAACATTTTTTATAAATAATATTTTTGAATTAGATTTCTGTGTAAGAATGTACAAGAATTTTCTCTACGATCATGTTTCTTGCCTTAATTCTGCAAGATCATATACTATACTAACTATTCTACACAAACTCACACGATTTGCTAATAAAAATTACTCAAATTCTCACACAAGGTTATAAGATCTCATACGAAATGTCCCACTTTCATAATCTTAATATGAAATCTTATTCAGGACAACATACAATTTTTTATTTATATTTCCTATACACACTGTTATAAGAAATGTCCCACTTTCATAATCTTATATGACACCCTATTTAGGACCATATCCAATTTCTAATTTATATTTCTTATACACATTTCTTTAAGAAATTCTTAAAGGGGCATATCGATAAATGCGCTATGTCAGTGATCTGGGTACAAAATTGGGTTGACAGTTCGAATCCGAGTCACTCCACTAATGACGAAACGTAAGTGCATAAGGGTGGCTTACTATACTACGTTATTTTCTAGTGTATATTTTTCACGGTTTGGCCTGTTTTGTCAATTTAGACAATTTTCTCAACAGTCAATATGGCTACGCACGCGGTAGTGTTTGGGCATTTGCTCTGAAATGTTCGACGATTCAGTTTCCCGCTGAGATAAATCTGACATTTAAGTCCAAAACGCTACGGAAGTAGGTTTGCATCTGCATTTATTTATCACAAATACAACACATATACGGCTTTCCGCCCTGTGCCGAATTTTAAAACTTCACAACTGTAGTCCGAAAACTTGGAGAAACTGACATTTCAGCTTTGAAGTCGCCGAGTTTAAAATCTGTTTCGTCAAGTCTAGAATTTCACTTTAGCAACTGTATATCAGACATTTCAACGACGATTTAAAAACGGAAGAAAAAAACTATTTTGCAGAGCTTGGCAACGTCTGCCAGATCTCGTAAACACAGACGTAAATTTTACACAAAATCGCGCCCGAGTAGCCGACTCCACGGTCTCTTCTCAGCCAATGAAAAGAGTTTGGTAATGTAGTCGTCCTATTTGGCACGGCTTTATATAGATATTTGTATGTTTCTTGGACCTCTCTCAGTTGTTTGACCATGAGATCAGGGTCACATTTGTCAAAGTTAGCTTTCATGACGCCCAGCGTGTACTTGTTGGAAGAGTTGTTCGGAAGGAAAGCCAACTTTTGGAGTTTAAGGGGGGGCTTTTGGAAACTTCGGCATTTAGCGCTGCCAAGAGTAGCTTCGGGAAAACCGTGAACGCGTGTTTCATGAAATGTGCAGCGTTTTTAGCTTTTTGTTCGACCCCCCCCCCCCCCAAATCCGGCTTCAGGGCAGAATGTGAATTTACAAAGTGAATTTAGAATTGAATTTATGTAAACTGAAATCAGATACGTAGATTTACCCTAGAACAAGAAGCACGGGTGATTTAAGAGCTGCACGAGCAATGCGAATGCTGTGACGGTGCCCCTGGAACCCAACCCAAACAAATTGATCCGTGGTCTGAATCCTGGCCTCCGAACCTAGCAGACACCAGTTCGAATCACGGCCCTAACCAATGTCCAGATTAAAAAAAAAAGTCACTGGTCTGTGAATTAGCCTATCAAGGCCGATTGTGTGCTCTTAGGATAACGTGTTTTTTCCTGTGAAAACTGTTTCTATAACATGGTTTGTGTAAAGTGGTGATGTTTAGCTAAGCCATAGAGAAAAAAAAAACGGATAAAAAACAATAGTAGTAGTTAGTTGGCCGGGCAAGCGAAGCGGGTGAAGTCGAATACTCGTCTAAAAGTTGCATTTTGTGCGTCTTGCTTGAGTGTTTGTCGGTTTCGGACATTTGTGTTTGGGGGAATTTTGTCTGTTTGGAAAACGTTCACAAACATTCGCAGTTTGGTTCCGATTTGGTTGAAATTTTAGGGCAAAGGGGCTCAGTTGTATGAAAATCACGAGTTAGAAGATGAAACTCCTATCTCAAATATTTTCGGATTTATTCGGGTCTTCCGTTGGATGCCGGCTCCGATTTTTAGTAGCAGCGGTTAGGATACCCGCTGTATAAGGCTATTGGTCCCGAGCACTACATGAACAACGCAAATTATTTTCTGCATTCATCACACTGACAGAGCAATAAAGTTCTTTCAGTGTGAAGAATACAGAAAATAATTAAAAATAGTACCAAAAAAAAAAACACAACGCAGCCGCTTCTTATCATTTCTATAGCAAATCTCGCGCATGGTGGCCGAGCTATCCACTTGCACTCGTAAAGATCGGTGTCGGATTCGTTCGCTGGTTTTGGTGTTCGCTGGCAGTGTTTGCTTTGGTGTAAACTAACGTATTACAGTACCTCTTGCTTATGATCTACAGCATGACTACCTTATGTCAAACTTTGTTTGGTGAGATAAGTTTTGAAAATCGGGCACAATTTCATGCGATCGGGTGAAGCAGGTTCGATTCAGCAAGGTTTGAGGGAAAGCTAAGTAGCGACAACTGGGTTTGAATGTCTCTAACTACTGGAAGACTGAGAGTAAACACTGTACGTTTCAATCTGAAATTCTCACAGCGGCTTGGAAAGCAGACACGCCAATCTCTCATTTCTTACCACGAAAGAGGCATTAGGTTTCTCTTGTTTCTTGTATCGTTCTTTGATTTTTGCCCCCGCCACTCGGTCCACAAAAACAGGAAACAAAACCTTACTTCCGTTTTTTCCGGCGGTCGTCGCGGGGTGTCGCGTTTCCCCCTTGTTCCCCACGTGACCGAACGAATCAAGGACGAATCTTGGTGCCGAATGCGACTCCGGAAGTGGCCTGGCAATCGGTTACGTGAAATCTCTTCTTTTTATCGATCGCTTGCGCCAGGAACAGGAAGACGTGTTTGTTATGCCTAGCATCGGTACCAGCACATACGAGCATCATGAAAATGCATGCAGAGGTTGACCCAACAACTCCCATTGCATAGTAGATCACGCAATGCGCAATGTTTACTGACTGGTGTGCTCGTGGTGGACAATAGTTAGCTACGCTCAAAACAAGAGTCGTGTACGTAGATCAGGGGTGGCAACTCTTCTAACAACACCTTCCAAAACCGCCACTAGGCCAAACTCATCCGTCTGGACACAGTTTGGCACCTTTAATGACATAGATAACCATGACCAAATTCACAGAGCCTTTCAAAAACGTCCTGTTGAGCGAAACTGACGTCACCTTATGACGCTAATGATGGATTCCATCCGTAATTAGTCGATAAACTGTTCAACTTCGCGTTGATGGTGATGTCACTTCCTTTGTTTGGAACGCTCTGCTAAGTTTGCTGAGTTCTGATTGGGCATTTAGAAGGCGGTGAAGGCTGACGTATCAACAAATGACTAGCATGAAGAGGCGAACTGTCTCCATCAGGAAGGCATTGAAAAGTAGTAGTTTGTGTGTGTCGAAAAATAGCCGCGAACTAGCTGTTTCTGACGTAACTTCCTCTTCCCGTGTTAGCTGATTCGTGCCTAAATAAATATGAACATATCTTTCGAGTTTTTAGTTATTTCGTGTGTAATTTAATGGTATTCTTTCTTATGGATGACTGTTAATCGAAATATAGGTTTGTTCTGCAACACTTGTGGTCATGAGATAAATCCCGCGCAAAACTCAAACGTTAATCGGACATCCATTAGTGGTCCAAAACGTCCAGAAGATGTCCGCAATTTTATTTTTATCAACTATCATAATACGACAGCCTATAGTGTATATAATTTTCTTCAAAGGTCCAGTATTTTTGAAGTAATAAATTGTAAACGGCAATCAAGTTAAAAGATAGCAAGGAGACACTCAGCGGTTCCCTGAGCAAAACGCCACAAACCGCATGCCGTTATTTCAAACGGTTCCAGAATTATCGATATTTTACCGAAAGAGCCCGATACCGACCGATACCACAGATATCGGTAACCACTTACCGACCAAGTATCGGTGTCAGCCTTAGCAGGTGGTGTTTTTTTTTTACACTCAGTCGTTTTATTAACAGCACTCAATTTCTCACAGTACCTCTCTAGCTGCCCAAGTTTGCTACACATCGAAATCCAGAATGGATGAATGAATGAATCCCGTTTCTGGTTCAGACCCAAGAACAGGTATACACAACATCAACTCGAACCTCTAAATAGCCTGGATTGACTCCAACCAACTCCCCAAAAAAGAAAAAAAGACGGCAGGGGAGTACTATAATCACGTTAACAAGACATGCTCTGAAACGGTAAAGCAACAGATGCTTCAGATTCACAGTGAGCAGCCATGTGAGGAACTTACAAGGCGGGGTCGACTTGGAAAGAGGCGGCAGAATAATGAGAAGGAGGAAAAAGGTCAATAATCATCAAATTTACAAACGCGCGCACGCACGAATACCTGCTTGCTACGTCATTTTTAAAGTTGAACACTTTTTTTTCGTAGAAGCACGGAACGAAGAGGATGCCTGTTGCTTCGTCGGTGAATTAAAGGTACATTCCGCCTTCCTTATTAACAGCCACGCGTATATCGCCATCCGCGCGTGTTGCAATCGCACCGTTTCGCGTAGTAATACAAAGCCGCCTGAGATACTAGACGAAACAGCATGAACGCAAAAATTGTGTTGTTCGCAAACCGTTAACGCTTTCGTATTTTAGCATCACATTTATAATTTTTTCGCCTAGCCTCTTATAATTTTGCTTCGGCGATCTATTGGCATAAATAATTTTAATTTTTACCGCATTAGTCTTTTAGATTTTTGACCTCATGGTAATTATTAGCAAACGATTAAAAATGAGCACATGCACACACACACACACACAGATGAAACGTCATCTAAGCACACAAATATTCAATATTCAACAGAAAATCTCCTAGACGCCACATTTTAAAACGGCTTTTTAGCAAGGGAAAGACTAACGGTAAGTAAATAGACCTTTGGGGCCGTACTTGACGTGGAGGATCAAGAAAAATGGCGGTGGAAGGAATGTAAGTAAGTAAGTTTATTCATCCAACACAGATTACAAAATTAAGCACAAAAGCAAACACTCATTCCACAAGAGCTAATGCTCGCTAAATGTACCTTTAATAACGGTTGCCAATCGGTCATTATTTGCCATCGAGGAAAAGGGGAGGGGAGGGGCGTAGTTTACCGAGCAATTTGAGGAAGATCTCGTAGTGTTTAAGCTCTCTCAAAAAGTAGTCCAGAAAATTTCGGAATCTAGGGGGGGGGGGGGAAGAGCCGATGGAAAAAGCTGCCGGAATAAAGGTACGGAAAAAAGCCGAAATAAAAAAAACAACCGCGGAAAAAAGCCGCAGAAAAACTGTTTCCGGTTGAAACTTCCTTTGTCCGCCCTAGTGAAATTCGAGCCAAGGGATCTGACCTAAGCCCAACCCAACCAAACTGAGCAGAGAGGCGAGTTTACGAACTTAAAGCTTAGCGGGTAGAGCGAGATAGGTACGGCAACTTAAATTTGAACGATGTGACGAGATTTCTGTGTCCGGCGCGTCAGTTTTTTTTAACCAAGTTTTTTTTTTTAAATTATTATTTCCGTATTCAACCAATCCACCACGAAGCCATTGGCTGGTATGTGGTGAACAATAATCAAATAAAACCCACAACTGACCAAAAAAAAAAAAACCCACTTACGCAAAATATAGAAAAACGTAAACGAACAAAGCAAGCAAATTCAAAAAGTCAAAACAAACTGGCAAATTATATAAAAGTCAGGTAAAAGGTGGTGCGTAAAAACCATTACTCGTGATTATTCCAAGTAAGACGATTTCTTTTAAAATTACATTCTACTTAGTTACATTCTGGTAAATTTCCCCGAAAATATTATTTGATCAACTCTGACGCCATGAAAAAAAATTCAGTACAGTTTTTCGTGTATTTTAAGTTCAGAAAATCAAAGCACAGTGACAAAACTAGGCCATTGGGAGCGCAATTAAGTTTTCTTCAATTTAGCTTAATTTAAAATTAATTTCTTTAATTTTAAAGTAAGCGTGTAAACACGCATGCTAGGGTAGATTAAAAAAAAAAAAACTTTTTTTTTTAAATTTCAAATCGTAATAGTGTGGAAAAGTTGGTCTTCGATGTCCTAATCACTATCCCAAAAAGGAAAAATCTAACCAAATTTTTACACGTGCCCACCTGGGCCTAAATTTTAGCATTGAGAAAATGAGAAAAATTGCTAATTCCACAAAAATGATTTTTGGCTAGCTTGAAATACAGTATAACTTTTTACATTATCTCATTTGGTCCACTCAGAGACCACTAAAGCCAGAATTAATTTATAAAAAATTATTTTGTCCCGAAACTTCTTTTCATTTGGGGCGTAAAATAGGCATAAAATTCTTTTTTTTTTTCTCTATTTTGGTGGCCGATAATTCGCATTGTTTTCTGGAAGAAAAAAATTGTTTTAGCTTCATTAAGTGGTCTCTGAGAGTACACAATATGATGATGTAAAAAGCTGTATTTTAAAGTAGTCAAAAATCATTTTTTTTTTCAGAATTAGAGATTTTTTACATATTAAAATATTTGCTACTAGCCTATACGATTTTGTTGCTGATATGCTAATTCAACGGAACTTAGAGAACAGACATACAGGCATTTTTTTTTTCAAATTTCCTTGTCTTTTCCATGATTTTCAAAAAAATTCTTGTTTTCCCTGAAATTTTGGCTTAGTTTTCATTTTCCCTGCGGTTTCCCCGTTCTCCAGGTTTTGTCTGAACCCAGTCTCCTTTTGCTTTGAATAACATTCAGAAAATCGCTTTCACTTTCCTGCAATTTGACGAAAATTACGTAACGTACGTACATCGGCTGTTACGTTATGGAGACATCTCGGTGCGCCGTGACCCAATTCGGTGACATAAATGCAGCCTCAAGCCTACTTTTCCTGCTCGTGTGTGACATTGAATCTTTCCGCTTTCACGAAAGATTGATTCTGGTGTTGTGGACGGCCGTGAAGTTTGGCGCAGTGCCTAGACACAAGGCGAGCCAAGGGCGAAAATGGGGGGAAGGCGCAACGATTGTTGGAAGAGCGAGATATAAAAGAAGGAGGGACGAGTACGACACTTGGAATGGCAGGTTTCTTGTGTTCGGTGTCGCCTTTTGTACTGTCCGCCCCCCTCCCCCACTCCGGTCCTTCACAAGGAATGAACAACAGTAAGTTAGCGTTACTCAGACCCACACGCGTGTAAATAGCACTCTAAAAAGTCTTACTCTATTAAAGGTGGCATTTTCAAAGTGATACTCCTCTAGGATACAACAATCAAAATTTTTATAAAATTTACCAGAAAGACTCGAGTTCACATGACAGCGGTACCGGCAAGATTTCTAAGGGGGGGGGCTTCTTCCAAATAATTCGTACGCCCTCTCCTTTCAGCTAAGGGGTCTGGGGGAGCACTGTTAGCCTCTGAAGAGTACTCCTTGCACTTGACAATTGAAACAAACAAATATATAAAAAAAAATGCTCCTCCGAAAAGGGTTCCGTTAAATTCTGAAACCCCCCCCAGGATGCGATACAGCGTGATTCTATAGAAGCAATCTGAAAAATAAAAAATAAAAAAACAGCGAAAAAAGCCAAAAAGCCTTGAAAAAGCTCGAAAAAAGCGTTTTCGTCAGAAATAAAAAAAAAAAGCATAAAAAAACGCATGTGGCAACCCTGGTTTGACAGTGTTTCATGACGAATTTCGTAGTATTTTTTTACGTTTTTTATTTTGATGTTTGTGGCGTTGTTGGTGTTATTCTAGGTTAGATTAGTTCAGTTGTCTTGATTAGAATTTCATCGAGCAGGGTTCTGGGTTTTCCAGGGGTAAGGCTTTGTTTCTTGGGACTGTTTCTTAGGGGTCTCTTTTAGTTAGATGGCTGTCGACCAAAAGGACAATTTTCAGGTTCCAACGTAGTACCATTTTATATATATATATATATGTATAGTCAGTTTATTAATCAACATTGCATCCCGAAATCCGAAGGATTTGTGTGGGTTGCATAATATTTACATACATTGTATTACAAGTGAACATGATTATACATATACATTTATCCATTAGTAAAAATAGAAAGCATTATGCCAATATACTCATTATCTGAAGCACTATTTTTCCAATACCTGTGTTATAATTTTAATAGTCAGTTTTTTGTACGTACTTTTTTTTTTAACTTTTATTAATATTTCGTTAATAACCAGTTTTTTTTTACTTCTTTCTTAATCTGTTTAAATCCTGTTAGAGACATGAGATTATTGGGGAAGGCTATACAGAGTGTCCCAAAAGTCCCGAACACCCTCATAACTTTTTAAGGGGTTGAAAGAAAATTAGTGAAACTATGACAATGTAAGTTTGGTTAAAGGATCTACCTTTTCGTACAACCGGCACTACGCTAGCCCCCCTTGGGGGGGGGGGGGGATCCAGGGACCCCAACTCAGAAATTTTCAATGGAATGGGGGGTAAAGGAATACCTTATTTGAAAGGTCTTCATTAGGCGAGTAAAGTGCCGCAACGACAGCTTCGATACGACGAGCCCATCCAAAATGGCAGCCGGTCAAACATTAGGAATTTCCTCTGCATCCCTATGTCTTACTCAGACTAAAGACGTTGTAAAGGGACGTAGATGGCAGCGAAATGCTTCGTTTAGTTTAGTTGGATCACTACAACGCCTTTTGAGGTTTGAAACCCAGAGTGTGGGCCTTAGTGCCCCCCCCCCCAATTAATCTCCTATTTGCCACCCTATATGTCAGTGTCTTCCACAGCTTGGTTCCTAGAGACCGAGAAGGTGCCAAAGTTTCGCATAATTTATTTACGTAAACACGGTTGGTATTTTCTCTGAAAATCAGGTTTCATACGAGGACATTCATACGACCCGGACAGTTCGTCCCCAGAACCTTTCGTTCAATGATTCGTCCCACGATTCGTCACAGAACTGTCCGAAGAAGTAATTTTTTCACTACTGAGTAGTTCTGATTGCAAACACACACGGAGTTACGTTCTTCGTATATTCTGACAGTGAGTTTCCGGCAGATATGATTGGGGAGGCTTTAGGATGTCTATCATCACCGCACGAAGCAAGCCCCTTCCCCCTCCCCACAGTTCTGATTGCGTGCTGCCAGAGATACCGCTGCCAGATGTACGGTTCATTATGAGGGTGCATTTTGGGGGATGAGTTGTCCGCGGACAAAAAGTCCTACCTTCGGAAATCCAGGACATTTCCAAAACGTTTTTTCAAGGACTCGTGATTAGAGTCGATGTGATGATTCTGTATGGATACTGAATTATTGATTCACTTTCAATCTTATCTACCTTAACTTTTAAAATCAATCATACTAAAGTTAATAACTCTAAGCTAACACCTAATACAGACAAGACTTCAAAATTTATTACTTTTCACAACCCAGCTTAACCAGCTTAAACCACAGCCTAAACCCAGCTTAAACCACAGCTTAAACCACAGCTTAAACCACAACAGAGCTTAAACCATAGCTTAAACCTAGCTTAAACCAAACCAAGCTTAAACCACAGCCTAAACCCAGCTTAAACCACAGCTTAAACCCAACTTAAACCACAGCTTAAACCACAACAGAGCTTAAACCCAACTTAAACCACAGCTTAAACCACAACAGAGCTTAAACCACAACCAAGCTTAAACCCAGCTTAAACCACAGCTTAAACCACAACCAAGCTTAAACCACAACCCAGCTTAAACCATAGCAAAGCAAACGTTTTGCAGAAAGCTGAAGTTGAACTACATCTAGCTAACGCAAAACTTTCAAAAATGAAGACTTCACAATTCAGATGCAGGAGCTACTAAATGAGTTATATTTAAAACTACTGGACGGAAAGCCAAATGGGCTTGGATCTTTAAAACGAACAAAAACGGCAATAAACAGTCTTCACGTTCGTAAAGAACTTCTAAGTAAGTATTCGACGAGATTCGTCCCAAAAATCGTTAGAAATGACACATTTTCCAGATTTCCGTCCATTTCAGCGACCATTCCATTTAATGTTGAGATTTTCATTTAAATAAACAAAACAAAAAATCACAAAAAGGCAACATATTATGAATGATTTTAACGCAGTTCGGAAATTCGTTAAAGTTGGGGGTTTAGTTGGCGAAAAATCGTTGTGGTGGTCCCTTTCTGAACTTTGCCTAGGATCCCGGGTCACCTTAATCCCGATGCGACGATTTCTGCTTTATCAGGTAAGATTACGAAAATCGGGTTGCATTGCACGTTTGCAGGATGTATATCAGGGAACAAGTGGGTTGAGCGGGGCGCTAAGTAATGAGGAGTTGGTTTGAGTTGCGCTAGCTAGTGTCTATTCTGACTCTCCGCAAAAGGAACTGTCGAGCTGTTTATTTAACTTCGGTGGAGGGAAGAAGAATGACGGTAGATGGCGCAAAACGGGTTTCAGACTTGTTTGCGGTATTGAGTTTGTCTCCCTGCCCTGATAGGAGGGGAGGAGTTTAGAGGATTTTTTGTGTGTCCACGTCACTTCGTGTCTTTTTTTGATTTTTGTTGCGTCACAAATCAACTAGGAAATATAGAGTTGTCGAAAGTGTGGCAGGTCAGTTGCTTCTGTGGTGGTTATTGCTGTAAGTAGTTTACCTTATATCCACGCGCCTTAGTTCTGTGAACAGTCGTCCTCGTTAGCCCCTCGGTCCCCCCCCCCCCGAAGATATTTTAATTCGAATTATTTTTCTGCAACCGCTTCACTTACGTGATTTCTGCCCTGTGGTCCACTTACTAATTCTGGGTATTGCTGTAACTCGAATTTTGCCCTCTTCACTCAACCAAATATTTTCATCGCAAAATCCAAGAAAATACGTCGTTTTCAGCCAGTGCCGCAATTAAGGGGGGGGGGGGGGGGGGTGAACCCAGGACCCAGGAGGCAAAGGAGGGCCTAAATTCAGAGGATGGGCCCACATTTTTACATGAAACTTATTTAAAAATAGGCCACATCTTTGAACCCAAAATTGTTTTGATTTTTGGGATCCTAAATTTTACTCTTGGACCCCCGTTTGAAAAAGGCAAGGTGCGGCATGCGTTCAGCCCTATTTCCACGAATATTTCTACAAACTTCGCTCGAATCGGTTATGCATTTGGCCTTACTGCCACTGATGGCAATTTCCAGAAAAAAATAACTAGTTCTAAAGAGAGCAGCGATAATCGCCATTAAAATTACCATCTATAAGTAAGAACATTTTTTTTCCATTTGAACAAGATCTCAATTCTCTTTTCAAAAGGTTGCTACATACGGCTAATTGCTTTCTATCAGCAGTTGATAATTGTATTTGAAACCAAAACAGGCTTACAGTTTAAGTAACACAATAATGAGACTACTTCAACAGAAAGTAAATTTCTAATCTTGCGTTTATATTCTCATCTTAACAAAAACTGGCCGCATGAAATTGCAGCGTTATATTCAATGTGGACTTTGTCGCAATTTTCGTGTAATTATTTCAACTTTTGTTAATACACCTAAAAAGTGTAAATAAATTTGAAGTAGTCAACCTCATGTACCCTCAGCGCAATACGATTTCTCCTACTCCCCCCCCCCCCCCAACCACCTCCAAATTAACTACTGAATTTACTGAAAATATGGAGTTCGAGGATTTAAAAAAAATGTAAAAGCCTGATGACCAAAGCGGACCGGAAACTGTAACACAATGAAGTTTTCAATTTTTTTTTCTTTTTTTCTTTTTGTTACAAAACCAATATCAGCGTTCGATGAAAACTTATCTGGTTAGTGATTGCATCGTCGCACACAAGATTCCGGCTCATTTGCCGTATCGTAGTAGCAAAAGTTGCTAGACAATTTTTTTTTAATGTAATCTACATTATAGTAGACAAGCTGTACCCGCGCAGATCATCTGCGCATGCGCGAGCGAAATACTATACTGGGTAGCATGACTTAAAATGCCCTCCCCCCCGCCCCTCCCCGGTTGTTAGCGCCTTATTCCCCTATTTATTCCCCTACTTAAGGCAAATAAGTATATAGATATTGTTCAATACACCACGCATTCACATTTTTTAGTAGTGTCCTGTCGGCATGTCTGCCGTTCAACTGCATACGTCAATTGCACATTTTTTTATTTCTACCATACGACACGTCGAATTACTAATGCAGTGTTAGTACTTCCTTGTTTTTTAATGCGTATGAATAGAACTTCAATGTGTTACGTCGGTGTTAAGACGCCAATCAACTTACAAGCCAGTTCTAGACGCATTGCTTACAACAGTACGCTGTATCGTCCTATCGTCAAAGCAACCCGCGAAGCTGGCTTCGACTGTAGCTGTTCTGTACAGCAGCAAAGTTACCTGCCGTGGATCAGGGGCAGCAAATCGAGGAACAATCTCCTTGATAAGAATGAAGTCCGAGTTTGTGTGTGTGTGTGTGCCGGGGGGGGGGCGGATGTCATCTCAAAAGACGTGGCCCCCTGTCCTGATTTAAAAAAAGTCGTACTTTACACATTTGTTCACATATTTCCTTAACTTGTTTTTTTTTTCTCCCTTTTAAATTGTAGCGCTCAGGTTTCGAAAATATTTTCGTTACAACTGTTGTATTTTTTCACCTTGTTCACATTATTACTGAAGAGCTAGGATTTTCACATTCTTTTTACATTAGTTCACATTTTTTTCTCAACTTGTATTTTTTCCCTATTTAAGTTGGAGTGCTCAGATTTCCGCACATTTTCGCAACGGTTGTAATTTTTCACATTGTTCACATTATTACTGAACAGCTAGAATTTTCACATTCTTTTACATTAGTTCACATTTTTCTCAACTTGCCTCTACCTTTTAAGTTGGAGCACTCAGATTTACGCACATTTTCACGATTGTTGTATTTTTCACATTGTGCACATTATTACTGGAGAGCTATAATTTTCACTTTTTTTCACATTAGTTCAAATTTTTTCACAATTTGTCTTTTTTCCTTTTAAGTTGGAGCGCTCAGATTTCCGCACTTTTTCACAACGGTTGAATTTTTCACATTATTACTGAAGACCGAAAAGTTTAGATTTTCAATTTTTTTTTAGACGATGTGACCCCCGTAGGACCACATTATGTCCGTTTGTTTGCAAACATTGTTTCTATTCCATTCCTTTGCTTTCCGCAAGCTTTAACGACAAGATACACTAGGTGGTGTCACTGTAGAATAAGACCATTCTCAGTCGTCGAACATCCCCCTTTAAGGCCAATAATTACGTGTCGTAAAAAAATGCAAAGATGCTCAGTTCTGCGAAGATTTCCAAACTTCCCAAGGCGGATCGTTTTGGTAACGGTACCGCCGTTAAAAGAGACACGCGAAGGCATTTAATCTGCCCCGAATGCATATCGGAACATGCATTCTTTATAACAACGCTTCGCGGGCACTTGAGAGCCGGATCCTAGAGGTTTATTAGCTAGCTAGCTGCTTGTGGTTTATTCACGCCTGCCTGCGGGCTTCACTGCCGGGCATCTCTAACTAATTGAAGAGGGAGGTGGTGGTTAGGATGGGACGAGGGGGGCCTGAGAGAGGACTGTGGGCCTGAAGTCGCAACGAGGGTTGGATGGGGACTTTGGGACCAGTTTGAAAGAAGATCGAGTATGGGCGGCGGGGGAGGAGAGAAACTGACCACCCAACCTGTCGCCCGCACCGCAGAATTGATTGATTTTGGCTAAAGACGAACTACCATTTTGGTAGACTTGTCCAAGCTTGCTTTTCGTTCTTAAAATACAGTTGCTTTTAATCCTCCCCCCCAAACGCGCGGTGTTACGCAATAATGTGTCCACGCACAAGTTCAAATGTTTTAATAAAAGCCTTCTCAAAGTTTCTCAAAAAATTAGCTAAACGGGCAAGAGGACTAAAAAATACCGGCTGACGCCAAATCTTCAATAGCAGATTAAATAAATGCAAGCACTATAAATTTTGACCGACTTGGGGCTAAAATAATTGGTGCCTAAAAAAAATTACGGTTGGCCGGTCGGTTCATACTGAGCTTGAAACGTTACAATCGTTATTTCAGTCCTAGAACATCGCTTGTTTTTAATGGGGTTTTGAAACAAATCTGCCGAAAGTTCATCCAAAATGGATGTGGGGGGGGGGGGGAAAGGGGAGAAGAGGTTCTGATATGCGGGCGGCCACGCTGAAAAATGGAATGCTTCGACCGTTTCAGATGAACTATTGAAACAAAAAGAAAATATTAACTATATTCAAGAATGAAACTTGAAAGAGTTTCTCAAAGACAATCAGATAGTGCCTTGGTCCTAACCAAGGGAAGACGGATGGGGGTCGGGGGGAGGGGGGGGGGGGGCGCTCGTCATGAATAGGGCAGTGACACGGCGTAGTATTATTGTATATAACTCTATGGTGGAGACAGTAACTGGGTTAGCTGCAAGGTGCACTGGTGGGGGAAAAGAAGAGCGTCTCACTGAAGCCAATGCTATTAGACTGGATTTCTTAGGCTTAAAACGGGCGATTTTTGTCGATTTGTTGGCAGTTGCTGACATTTTTAAGCAAGTGGAATCTTTTTTTTTCCGATTACAACCTAAGCAGCATAAGGGATTGGAGAAAACAACGGTTTTTTTAAGCCTACGAAATCCACTCTCAAAGCACTGGCTTGACTAGAAGAGCCGTTGTTTAACCCACCATTTCAATCTAGTGCCCCTTGCAGGTATCATTCTTGTAGCAATATGACGTCACTTGACGCTGCTCTATAGAAATAGAAATAGAAACAGAAAGAGACAATGCACGGGTTATCCACTCACCCAAATATCCAAGCGGCAAATATCAAGTGGAAGAGGTGCCACCATTAAGACAGTTTTTTTTTTACCGCATGAGGGAGGAAACCGGAGTACCCGGAGGAAACCCGTACGGGCGGGAAACAACCGGAGAAAAACCCGTGCACTTCCCTTCACCAGGATCGAACGCGGGTCTGTAAGAAGCCAGAGATGTACAGCCGGGACAAGACGCGTATCGAATCTGACGCCCAATGTTCGCAGCTACCCATGCACCTCTGCATATTGTCTCTCTGTTTATGGCCTGCCGCAGAAGCACCCCGAAAATGGACAGTTTTCCCATATGGACACTGCCACAGATTAAAAAGGTAACTAGATATAGCATCTCACTTCTTCTTGTTCTACGCGGGGCCCTAGCGGTAAGTGCGGCTACTAGTACCTCTGCTAATACTTTTTGCCTTCGAAGCAGCTCGAAGGCAAAGCGTTATGAGCGGTAGTGGTAGCCGCAGCTACCGCTAGGGCCGCGCGTAGCACTAGAAGAAGTGAGATGCTATAACTAGTCAACTTTCTAATTTTATGTTACTACGCTCCAAACTAAAATCCCACTGGAGTATTAATACCACGAGCACAAATTAAAAATAATTTTTTTTTTATTTATAAATCAAATATCCAATCATTACGTTATTCAAAGGTACCTATCGAAAAGCGAAAATGAAACCCAATTTACGATAATCTAGGCCTAAAAATAGCCATGCTGGATCTCCCCTTTAAGTGTGTCGTATACGAAGAAGTAAATGGCGCCCACTTGCACGCAATACGACAAAGTCGTGCACGTGATCGTCACCAGGGGGCAGTTTTAAGAGACCTCTTAACGCTTAAGAATTTAATTTAGCAAATGGACCACGGCCGAGTCCTTAAAGCTGGGTTGCTGAAGACGAGTAGTGAACGGACTGGATGTAGGGGAAGACAGGTCATACTCTTGGACCTAAGTTGACAAAACTGCTGCACTGGGACGCCACCAAACGACGAAAAACCACAAAATTTTAAGACTATAGCTTCACTAGTTTAAAGTTTTCATTTTCAACCATTTGAAAAAAGGCATGGATGCACACAAAGCAGAACGATAATTTTGATAGGACAAGAAGCACCAACAGACCATTTTTCACGTTTACAAACTTACTTCCGGGTCAGGCCAAGGATTAAACGAAGGAGGCAGCCATGTTGCTGGGAGGAGGTGGCCATGCTGGTGTTAGTGACGTCATATTACACCAGAAAAAGCGAAGCCAGCAATGTCAGCCAATCGGAGAAGTGCAAGGAAGCGCGTTTATAAAACGAGACTGTTGGTTTGGTCGATAAACGGACATTTATTTAAAAAAAAAACAAAAAAAACCTAATCTCTGTTTTTTATAGTTTGCTTTTTTACCAAAAAAATGCTTTTTTTCGTCGGCTAACAACGTAAACAGAGAGATTTTATTTTTTTTAAACTCCGTTTTGTGCAAATCTACTAGTCACGTGCTTCCTTGCAGCACTCAGATTGGCTGTTCGGGCTACTTCGGCGGTATTGGTGAATATGACGTCACACCACGGTCCTAATCAGCATAATTTTCACAAAAACAATACTACCGGAAGTCGGGAATGAACCACCTTCTTTACTCACTCCATCTTTGGATAAACACGCCACTACTTCTTTTCTGTGGTTTGGCAGATAAAACACGCGGTCGCATGCCCACGGAAAGTGGCTTCCGTAGAATGCTACTCACGGAAAACTTGCAGGCGTTTCTCAAACACCCACTTTAAAGTGGCACTATCACCGATTGAAAGCAGACGAATTCTGACAACATCTAGCGCTATGTAGTACCATCTAGCGTTTGCTTGCACCAAGTGAAGGAATGCATAACGGCATTTCTTTTAACGAAGTAAACAAGCCACGACATCATTAATTATTGAGTGAAAATTTGGGTCATCCTCATGCACCTGCGAGCAAGCTATACAGGTTAACAATATCAATGTCGCTAGATGGCGCCACGGTATTTTCGTTCGCATTACAATCGGTGATAGTGCCACTTTAAGAACGACTTTTACTTCCCCCTCAGCATCTTAGGCACAACCCTTCTGGACACCTTTCACACATTGTGGAAATTTGTATTTTTTTAAATTCAAACTGTCCTGCCACGTTATATTGCAGGTTGGCTCCATGTTTATATTTTTATTTTCTATTATTATCATATACATTTTTTTAAAAATTGTAAATAGGTCTTGTTTCACTTCCCACTTCAGTTTTAACTTTCACTTCACCAGTTTCATGCATTACATTGTTTTATTATTTTTATTTTCGTTATGGAGATTGACAATAATTGGTATTAGCCAAGCTATAAACTACGAAGCATTATTTTATTATTTTTTAAAGAAACATTGGCAACGTTACCCGGCTTTTCCCCTCACTAGTGTCCCTCACGTTTGGCGATGCCATCGGGGGCCATTGTGTCCCTGGTAGGTCTAACCTTGGTGGTGAGGCATTCGTGACCCCAACCCAACACCATCAGCCCTTCTTCTGCAGCCGAGCCACAGTCCTTGTTTTAAACTTTTAACTGTTTAACTTTTATAATTTAAATTTTTTTATTTTTAGTTTTAACATCGGACGGCAGTCAGTGACCACCCGGTCCTTGTCGCTCCGGTTGCGTTTGCAACAAACCTATATTATTATTATATTATTATATTATATTAAAGTAAATATCTCACTACGTTAGGGCAAAGGGGTGAAACTCTTACACTTACAACGTAACGTCGTAGAAGGATTACTAGCGCAAACAGCGCTCACCGCTTCACCAACGACCGCAGAAGCACAGAGTACAGCATGGCGTTGGTAAACGAGTTTAGGCCGCCCCACGCTGGAGTTCCAAGATGCCGGCAAATAAACATTGTGCAGTCGCAAACTGCCAAAACAATTCGTGCTATTTTTTTTCAAAACGCACATGACAAATATTAGCTAACAAAATTTGCCTTCGCGATATTCACTCTCCCTCGCTCTCCTTACTGTTGTCTGCCGGCCATTTTTAATCTTGCGTAATGGCAACGTACGGTGGCTCATTAGGACACACAGCAACCTTTTTCTACACACACAAAACGTTTATGAAACCGGAACAAGATGGCCACTGGCACGGGCGCAATTACCACATTATCGTCTTAGGTTGTATAGTGTGTCTTATTTGGTGTTGGAACGCCAACGTTCCGGTTTCGTACAAAAACGTTTTTGTTTGTCTCAACAAGCTACCATAGTAACAACATACGTTTCTTCCAGTTTGCCCTCCAAGCCCGTAGTGTATAACGTTTGCCGAGTTTTGCTTTCCATAGGAATACTAGCAAGTTCTACCCGGCTTTGGCCAGGGTTTTGTTTCGCCCGTGGTTGTTTCCCAGTTTTCGGTAGGTGTGGCCTAAACGTTGAGCATTTTCCTTCCATCCTCTACCTCCGCTCTTCCATTCTCTTTTTTTGTACCTTGTTGGTTCAGTTAATGCGTAATCGTATGCTTAATGGTAACAGACACATTGCCCTCCCCCCGCCCGCCCGCCCAATCTCTTTATTTCTATAAAGAGCAGGATTAACTGCCCCGCACACGGGTAATTTCCGTTCAAGCTACCTCCCACCCCCCCACCCACTCTGTTTACGCTTTAGCTTGAGCGATCCGTACCGTGTAAAAAATAACTGTCCTTCGCGCATGACGCCAGAGCAAATTGCTACTCGAGACAACAATGCGTCAATTTCAACATTTCAACGCAACAACGTACCAGTTTCAACTTCTGGTCAAATAATTGACACGCTCGCCCGTTTTCATTTCTGCTTTGGGGGGTTCTTGTCGTTTTAGCTTGGCCGTTGTCATCGTTTTTGCTACGAGACTTTGCCTTATAATGTAGATGTAACGAATTAGAGGTGATTGCTCTGAGGTTAGAGGAGGAAATTGTTCGCCCCGTTGCATGACTGTGACGTCGCCAGCACGTGTGACGTCACGTGGTCTGGCGGCGTCGATTTATGACCACTAGAAAACAATTTGTACGTCTGTTGTACAAGACGACGGACTGATTTCTGAATGCCGGGTATTCGATGATTTGTCTTCGATTCGACAACCCCGAAGCAGACGCCATGTTGGATTTTGAATTCTCGCTGCGAGTAGCTATTGATTCTACCATCGTTTGATCACTGCTATAATAGAAGCTGGTTTTTTTTTCAGAGAGAATAGCAAATTTTGGAACTAGCGTGAAACGGCAACAATGTGTTGTAGCAATGTTTAAAAGGACTTGTACTTTTGCTCTTTATCCGTGTTGTTATTTATAATACATTTAATTTGTTACCCGTTACGGCATTCATTTAACAGAAACGGGAAATTAATCGTAAATAAATAACGGCTGCCTAGCAAATAGCGTTCGGCGAGCGAGAAGGTCTCGTTGCGTAAACGCGCCCTTGCTTTTGATTTGGCATATTGTGTGGGGGGGGGGGGGGCATATATCCGGTCGGAGATTACGCTGACACCATAATGAGAAGACCACCTAAACCATGCGCAATGGCTGTTTGCCATGACGTCACCATGAGTTAACCAATGACGAACGAGAACAACGGCTGTTTGACCGTCTGATTGGATTAGCCCAGTCACCTGATATGCACGTCACAGCAAACAGCCAATGGCGCGTGGTATAAAGCAGGATGACGGCTTTCCAGGAGATAAGTTGGCTTTTGATGCAGGAGTTTTCCCCATCACACCACCTCGCCGACATTTATCAGGGCGCGTTCACGCAACGATCGACTCGCCTTCGCATTCTCGCTGCTAGAAGCTAGAAATTATCTGAAATTCCAACATGGCGGCGGTTTTATGAATAATTGAGTTTAGAAGCGATTCGAAAAATTGTGTCGTCAGGAGGAGTTCTTTATCTTATCTTCCTCAAATATGAGGCGATTAAATAAACAGTCAAGTCAGCTGCAGTTGTTAGTTTCCTCCTAAAAGTACATAAGTTGCAAGGTCATTCAGTTTTTCCTTGGATTTAAGGGCTTGAACGTTGCCATTTTTTGTAGAATCAGGCCAAAAAAGTAGAGACATAAGTTTCTGACTGTAGAAGACTCAACAGAAGTGTATTTTATTTTGGTTATTTAAGGCGTGTATGTCAACAGTTTTGCATCAACCTGGTCCTTGATTATAATCAGGCGAATTTCAATTTTAATCAAACGATTATAATCGTAACAACTCTGCCCCTTATATGTCCCACTATAAGTTACATCATTTATACACTCGATCATCTGTGTTATGGCCATTAGTCAGATGTACCAGTGAAGGCAGGTGAGCTATTACCAGAATAACGATATCTATATATATAATTACACAAAATCCGCAAGGCAGCCAGCAGCAGCAGCAAGCAGGACATACGAAGCAGTCATCTGCATCTGTAGCGCAGCCAGCAGGACATACGATGCCATCTACCGACGGAACGGCAAATTATAAGAGTAGCAGCCAAGGCCCGCTGAGATAGTAGCTGCGCCCAGAACGCAACGTCCAGCAGCGCGAACGTACGATGCCATCTACCGACCGAACGGCAACTTAATGAGGGGGGGGGG
>JAHWFP010092383.1:0-10305 GCA_023313725.1 Lithobius niger | reverse complement strand
TCCCCCCCCCCAAAAAAAAAGTCGTAAAAGCAGTAGGCCAGTCAGCCGTAAATTCTTTTGGGTGGGAATTCGTCCCCCCCCCCCCTCCTCTTGTGGGCACACCACTGCGGCGCCTGTTGATTGACAGAGAAATGAACCCGAAATGAATTATTTTTATGTTAATATAAGAGTAAAATGTTTACCGTGTGTCCGTAGTTCTGTTAGGGTTTATCGCCATTCTTAAGAAGCGAAAATTCTGGAGAGGCGAAAACGAGTTTACGTAAATGTTCCGTCGGGTGGTTCCTCTTTGAAAGCGAGCAGGTTTATCTCAAACGAAGCACTTTGAACGGTTAAATCTTCATCACTCGCGTTCTCAACCCGTCATTTTCCGTCACGTGGTTCGGAGCTGTAATTTGGGCTTTTGCGAGCGAAATAACTTCCTGAGCAAGACTAATGGCTTAATTGGCGCATTCGCGTTCCTAATTATTTTTTGAGCTGAAACGGGCCACGAGGTTGAGAAAAGAATTGAATGAGAAGAGCTGTAATTTAATTTTGAAGAGAAGAACCCTCGTTCTCATGCGAGGCTTAAAATTCTTAAGATGAAAAGAAACGGCGCTTGGGATGCTGAAAGTGGGATTTGACCTGGTTTTCACTTTTTCCCTCTCTCTCTCTAAATCTCTCACTCTCGCTCACTCTCTCGCTCTCCCTCGCTCTCTGTCTTTACGAATGCTATTTGCTACTCAACCGTTATTTATTTATGATTAGGTTCCCGTTGCTACTAAATGAATGCGGTAATAGATAACAAATCGTATGTATTATAAATAACAACACGGATAAAAAACAATGAGCTACAGTAATTTTAAACATTGCTACAAGATTGTTGTCGTTTCACGCTATTTCCAAACTTTGATATTCTCTCTCAAAGTACAGCTTCTAGCAGTGATCCATGGCCATTAAACTAACTGGCCCGCTCTACAACGATATTAGGGGGTTCACAAAATGGCCACCACGTCTGGTTCATTTCGTCGAGGTCTGTTCGTCGAGGTAGCAACTTTGTACAGTGCGACGCGACATCTATTGGCGGCTAGTGGCAGTTTTCGAAATAATAATTTAAATTTTTACGTAGATTTTGGTGGCAATTTTTTTATTATTTATAAGAGTATTTTTAAATGGTGTTTAAAAATATTACTCAGCCACATTTAAGCTATTTCACTGCGTTTGCAAAAAAAAGCAACACGTTCGTTGGCAGTTTGTACGATGGGTGTCGCCCTCGGTTGACAAAATGCGGCAACTCAATCGCATCAGCGGCACTTTCGGCGGCCATATTGCCAACCCAGTCTCGTAATGCTATTTTTCATTCAAGATCCGATAGCCCTGACTGATCAAACGTCGGTAGAATAAATAGCTTCTCGCAGCGAGAATTCAAAATCCAACATGGTGTCCATTTCGTGGCTATCGAATCGAAGACAAACCATCGAATGCCGGCATACAAAAAATAGTCCGTCGTCTTGTACTGCAATAAAATTTGTTTTCTTGTTGTCATAAATCGACGCTCAAATGTTGCAAGCATCCTTCGCCGTGTCACGAGGCACGAGGAGAAGATTTACGTCTGCGTCGTTGCCATGGTTACTAATACGCATAGACAACTCGAAAGTCGCATACTCCGGTAAAGGCGAGAAGCATCCATCAGCTCTAGTATTGATCAAGTAAAAGCTAGTGAGCGAGAAAACTGTCGTTGCGTAAACGAGCCCTCAGTCTCTTTCTTCTTTCTCTCGTTTTCTCACGTTTTCTCTCGTCTCTTACTCTCTCTAGGGGTGTCTTTAGGTTGTGTTTAAGGGCGTAGATTAAACCCTATTAATCATTATCGCCCCACATGCATTCTTTCCGTTGTAGCAAAGGTGAAGGAGATACTAATTCTTGCTGCAATTCTAGAAGACCGGCCTGCTGTTATTGATAGCGAGTCTTCTCAACACGAGTACACAAAGTAGAGATTTTCTGCAGCAAACTTGTTATCTGGCATTACGGATTGCAAAAAACAATCTTGACACAAGTATCCGACTGACAGAATCTACGCTGATTTCGTAGATGCGTTTGGTAGTGTGCCACATGACGTACTACTTCTTAAACTTAAAAATTCAGAGATAAATATGGCTGTGTTCAACCGTAATTGTTAGTACTTGAAAGGTCGCCATCACAAGAGTCGCTATAGAGCAGTGACACGACGTAGTATTATTGTATATAACTCTATGCTGGAGCCTTAATGGGTTAGCTGCAAGGGGCACTGCAGAGAGAAACAGAAGGGCGTCATACTGAAGCCGATGCGCGTTTCTTACACCTAAAACGCGCGATTTTTGTTGTTGGAGAAAACAACGTTATTTTAAGCCTAAGAAATCCGCTCTTCCGTTGTTTTTCCCTCCATTTTTATGTAGTGCACCTTGTAGTTATGCCCTCCAAAACCCATACTGGTGCAAACATGGCGGAAATGTCACTGCTCTATAGGGGCAGTCAAGTACCTGGGCAGTCAATATTTTTTGTATAGCATAATATTCTCCTCAGTCCTCAGGGTGGTGCACTCAGTGGATGGCTTAGTCGCATTAGTAAGTTTGTTTCTTCAATTGCGTTGTTATGCGCAAAGTCTTGCATGTTTGATCGTCATCTCTAATGTTGCAACAATTTGCCGCTAAAATCTACGTTCAGCTGAAAAGCGGCGCTGTAGTCGTGCGACTACTTCAGCTACAACGGACGGACAAAGCTTTGGAAACACGGAATTTTATCAGGCTTCGGAAGACAGTGTAAACAAAAGCGTTCTATCGTCACCGTAAACCCGACTGTGGTCTGGTAACAACACTAGAACAAGCCAAGTGACTTCTCTGACTTGCCGCACTTAAGCCTAAACTGTCTTTCCCCTGAACGTTGGTGGCAGTGCCACGAACGTGCTTTCTCCATAATTCAGAAGATGAACCACTGGTTGGGGAATTTAGGAGGGGGGTGGGGGGCCCCGCGCCCCTTGGAGGGAAAGGAGGGAGGGGGCAGGGGAACGAAGAGTCATGAAAAATACATTAATTCCCCATTGCTTCTCATTACACCTAGCGGCGTGGTACGTGTTCCTCTGATGCAGCGCTAGTAAAAATTGAAGATGGCTCTTGAAGCTAAATGAGGAGGGCATTAAAATCTATTTTTTCTCTTCCTTTTTCCTTTTGTTGACATAGGAATGAATTAGAGCTGGACGAAACGCGATGAAAATGAATTATGCTTCTTTTTCCCCCCCCCAAGGAATCCAGATATTATCGAAACTTGGGTAAAACCATTCATAGCTACGTAGTCGCTGGTGGTCATGAGTATGTTCTAACTCCCTGCTAACTCCCAACTCCTTGCTAACGTTTTTGACCATCAGTAATGTGGGTATAGCGAAAATTTGCAGTGAAGCTTACAATGTGTGGAATGGCAGAATTCTTGTTTGCTATGCGGGTATAACCCGGGTCCTGGCCGATGCACCAAAATATGTGTGGATTTTCCAGTGGTAGAATGGGACTGGTTGATGATGGTTTGATGGCGTGCTGTGGTTGACGATGTGCAGTACCGGTCGTATACGTTCAGATGTTTATTTCAGATATATCGTTATTCTGGTAATAGCTCACATGGCTTCACTGGTACATCTGACTAATGGCCATGATTGAGTGAATAAATAATGTAACTTATAGTGGGACATATACGGGGCAGCGTTGTTACGATTATAATCGTTTGATTAAAATTGAAATTCACCTGATTATAATCAAGGACCAGGTTGATGCAAAACTGTTGACATACACGCCTTAAATAACCAAAATAAAAATACACTTCTGTTGAATCTTCTGCAGTCAGAAACTTATGTCTCTACCTTTTTTGGCCTGATTCTACAAAAATGGCAACGTTCAATCCAAGGAAAAACTGAATGACCTTGCAACTTATGGACTTTTAGGAGACAATTAGCAACTGCAGCTTACTTGACTGTTTATTGAATCGGCTCATATTTTAGGAATGTGCCAGTGTACAACACTTACACCAACTTTACTAAGTATTATTACTGGAATCACAGTTACTGCAGTGTGCATGTTAACATTGAAATTTACACGTGGTAAAATAATCTTGATTATAATCAAAATAATCCGATTAATTCGATTATTTTAAAATAATCATGATTATTTCCAACCCTGATAAGGAGTGAAAGAAAGAATTGTAATTAGAAGAGCTGAAGTCATGAGAACTCGCATTAAATAGCATCCTTTGGAGAATGTTCATGGCAGCTTGCTAGGAGAAAAACTCCTGTTCCACTAATGTTTACACATAA
Source organism: Lithobius niger (assembly GCA_023313725.1). Classification (NCBI taxonomy): domain Eukaryota; kingdom Metazoa; phylum Arthropoda; class Chilopoda; order Lithobiomorpha; family Lithobiidae; genus Lithobius; species Lithobius niger. The sequence continues at coordinate 5,999 of JAHWFP010092383.1, read as the reverse complement.
CAATAGAGCAGTGACATAACGTAGTATTATTGTATATAACTCTATGGTGGAGCCAGTAACTGGGTTAGCTGCAAGGGGCACTGGAGGGGAAAAAGAAGGTCGTCTTACTGAAGGCAATGTTATTAGACTGGATTTCTTAAGCCTATAACGCGCGATTTTTGTTGTTGGAGAAAACAACGTTCTTTTAAGCCTAAGAAATCCGCTCTCAAAGCACTGTCTTGACTAGAATTGCTGTTGTTTTCCCTTACATCTTCATCTAGTGCACCTTGTAGCTATGCCCTCCAGATGCTATCTCGTAGCCAATATGACGTCACTTGCCGCTGCTCTATAGTTGCTATAAAGGTACAAGAAATTGAGAGCGCGTCTATGTAACGACTCGCCTTTGCATTCTCGCAGCTGAAATTTAATCGCGATGGCAAAAGCATCGTTGCCATGGTAACAATGCTTCTCGGATTAGCTACATCCGACATCGTTTGAGCAAATGCTTGCAGTTTCATAACTGGTGACAGTAAGATAAAGAATTCCTCCTGACGACACAAGTTTCCCAATCGCCTCTAAACTCAATTATTGACTCGTTTCGTTGCGAGCTGGCAGAGCTAAAACCGCCTCCATGTTGGAATTTCAGATAATTTCTAGCTTTTATACCACACGCCGTGGCTGTTTGCCGTGACGTGGGCATATCACGTGACTGGGCTAGTCCAGTCAGACGGCCGTTGTTCTCGTTCGTCATTGGCTAACTCTTGGTGGCGTCACGGCAAACAGCCATTGCGCATGGTTTGTGAAGGCGAGTCGTTGCGTGAACGCGCCCTGATAAATGTCGGCGAGGTGGTCTGATGGGGAAACTCATGCATCAAAGGCCAACTTATCTCCTGGAAAGCCGTCATCCTTCTTTAGGTCTTCTTCTTATTATGATGTCGACGTTACGTTGCTACTGTAAGAGTTTCACCCCTTTGCCCTAACGAAGTGAGATATTTACTTTAATATGCGTGTTATAATAATAATAATAACAATTTTGTCACGATAGCAACAGGTGTGGCAAGGACCCTAGGATCACTAACAACCAGCCTCAATTAAAAAACAGAGACAATCACAAATAATGATACAGATTGGCCAAGGGACGATGAGGGGATTGTTTTATCTGCCAAACCACAGAAAAGAAGTAGTGGCGTGTGCATCCAAAGATGGAATGACTAAAGAAGGTGGTTCATTCCCAACTTCCGGTAGTATTGTTTTTGTGAAAATATACCGATTAGGATCGTGGTGTCACGTCTTATGTGGCATTGTTTTGCCACGAAGACACAGTGCGACGCCAGTTGAGTGAGCAAACTTTGCCGGGGTTCCCTCTTCAGTTATCATCCCATACAAAACGAACTGAGACTTGTGGCAGGAGATCATAAGCATTCCAGATGCTGAGAACCCTTCCATATTATCCATCCTTCCCATCCATCCATTCAGTTATCCCTTCCCTTCCATCCAAGCATCCCATCCAGTCCATACCCCCTCCAAAAAAGAACAATAAGAAGAAACCATAATGAACTGTGCGTCCTTTCTGTAAGCCAACACACAGAGAGGCACGCTTAGAACTGAGTAAGAAATAAAATCAAACAATAGTATAACCAAAAGAAGATAAGCCTAAGCCCCATTGTAGTAAAGACTAAAGGTTGCTCCTAATTCGAACTTAAGACCCTCTCGTCAATTGGAGGGCAAACGAGCACCTTTCCACGTAATATTTTCAAGAACTGTGTGTGTGAGAAAGCTAAACATGTACCTCCCCCCCCCCTGAAGAAACAAAAGAGATGTGTAAAGAAATGGGTGTGCTGCAAATAGGAACTGAGACCTCTTCCCAACGACAAAGAGCCCTCCACCATTCTGATGGCGCACCATGTACCCATCTCCCTAGAAAACCGAACTGATTTGAGTTAGAGAAAGAAGTATATTTTTGGGAACCCTGGACAAGTTACAAGTCACCATCATATGAGAACTGAGTCAATTTTTGCGTTTGTGAGGCAGGCAGCAAGGGTGAGTTTAAATATTCATTTTGAGGAAAGAAATCGTCCCTTTGCTGTTGTCAAAAGAGAAGAAAGTCTTGCGTCAAGGCGTGCGTTGGGGAGACGAAGTCTCCCAGCCAGCTGTTGGCTCATAAATCTCTCCGCCCCTACCCAAACGTAGTGCAGAGCAGATAACATCACCACGCGCAGAAGAACTGGCCATGATTCCCCTACATTGAAAAGTTCCCCTACATCGAAAGTTTTAAATCATTTATTAATATCCATAGAATTCGGGAGTAATTGTGTACAATTGAGTAAAATTCCATCCGCCCATATCATTAATAAATCGGACAATGAGGTGTCCATATCACAACTATTTTTTGGTGTGGTAAATATTGTACGTAGTAATGAGTGCAGCCGCCTCCCCCATTGGCAAGGCACGCGCTGGCCACCCTAACCGTAACTTGATCCGTCAAACCATCTGGTGTGGTCGAGAAAGACGTTGGTATGCACCCAAGAAGAACTCTTAAAAACTCAATCCAAGTAAACCATTCAAAAGGGAAAAATATAAATTCAGATTTGAAGATCGAAAATGACTGAAAATCAATACAAGGAACACTTGAAAAAATTCATCAGAAAATAATTTAGAGACAGAAAAATATTTGAACAACAGGAGAAATATCTACAAAGCATTTAATGACATTTGCAAAGAAGAATTCCCCAGTGTAATCAAGTTGATTTAGAACTCTGTGTGAACTTTATGTGAACTCCTATATTGTGTGCCTAATTGTTTAGATTTAGCAGGTGACCTAGAAAAAATAGAAAAAGAGTAAAATTCCTCTGGGAGATGCCAATACGATCCTATAGGCTACCACTATGTCAAAAATGTCACCAAGAATGTGTGTTGCTAATATGTGAAGCTATTCGGGGAAATCAATCAAAAATAATCCCAAGTAGCCGTAATCTCCCTACTCTAAAAGAGAGGAAAACAAAATAAAATAAAAAATAGAAAAGGTCATCAGGAGTGTATGAACATGTATGCAGACCGAGTTTGGGTCTTGAAAGATTTGCCATTATATTTATTTCCGAGTGGAACATGGAAAACTAAATTCCTAAAATGTTAACTATTGAAAATTAAAGGGCTAAAACTTTGACGTTTGAAAGAAAAGAAAAGTAATTAAAACTAAGCCTACGTTTGAAAGCGTTTTCAAACTGAATCAATTACTTGGCGAAGATTTGAAGACTTGGAGCCGGTTAAGCATTTGTTTACATTGAAACGTACTACTTAATCTTTTGGTAATTCGTAATTGTGATCTGATCGTAATCCGTATGTAATCCGTAGTAATCATTCGTATCTTGGTAGTTATTGGTATCAGAAAAGTAGAATTTGCAGTAATGAGTGAGCAAGTCAGTGGGACTCAAACTTTAATTGGGATAATTTATTAATATTTAATATTTGGGAAAGGAAAAAAGTAAAGGATGATCATTGCAGTGAACGTAAGGTGAACAATCAGGTAAGTATGTAGATGTAGTATTCAGTACAATGCGAGCAGTTGAAAGCGTTGTTGAAACCATTGTTAGAGCGGACAACAGTATCATAAAAAATAGAACAATAAGATGGTCCGAGGTCTGATTGTTTATCACTTCGTACCCAAGCTAGTCAGGCATAGGGCCTTGGGGCTTCATCGGGCAGATGACCGGGGGCGGTTGACGCTCGCTGGGACCCTTTGACCCAAGCTAGTCACACACGTCGATAAATGAAAAATAGTCAATGGAGAAAATAATCGCTTGCGGTAAAACAATCAAGGAACCTCACTTTCCATTGTAAGAAGGCAGCTCCGTAAAGTAGTGATATCCGAAGTATTTAACAGCCTAACTGAAAAGATAACCTATCGCATTCTGCTGCCTAATTGGACCATAAATTCCGTCAGCTAAATACAAAAAAACACGTTACAAAGAAGATGTCCGCTCCCTCTCCGTTTGCTGCTATTGTTCACCGAAAATCCGACATGGTAATCCTTGGTAATCCGAAACTTGGTAATCTTTGGTAATCCTTAGTAATCCTGGGAAAGGCATGTGAATAATGTTCTAATTGGGTAAAGTTGCTTGGTAAAGAGTAAAAATAATTAAAATTGAGTAATTAAATTCATTATTAAGGAAGGTTCAAAATTGATCAAAATTAATTCGAGACCACTTTAAATTGCACACTCAATGCTTGGTTTGTCCGTAGTTTATTAGCGTTAAAAGACTTCAGTTGACATGTATGAACAAATATTGGTGTTTGATGGCGTTTATTGATTGGCGATGATAATATTTTGGTAGAAAATTATTGGCTTTCAGTGTGTGTTGATCGCCAAAAAGGAATCGCCTTCTTTCTTTGTCTGGGTATGAGCAAGTTGGCCAGACGGGCCACGCAAGAGCGAGGGAAGAGTGTGTGAAACTTGACACCTAACCTATACAGTCTGAGCCCATGGCTTGAATACTGCTTTCTTTCTTTTTCCCCTCTCTCCTTGTGACCAACATTTTGCGTTTGAATTCTTTGACGGTGCAAGAAAATGAAAATAGTTATGAGCAATTAGAAACAAATTAAAGGTAATTAACGATCATTGTGTAAAATAAAAAATAAATTAACGTGCCGATATTTGAGGCCTAACTTTGTTAAAGCCCCCATGCAGTGTAAATTGAAGCCGAATGCATTGAAATTCAAAATTGTTAGAGAAAGAGTTGGCGGTGCTTTTCTGTAGTACACCGCCGCATCACAGCCAAGTACGTGTATGTTGCAATGCTGACACAAATCACCAGTTGAATTGTTAACTTGACAAAAAGGTAGAAAAGAAAGGTGTGATGATGTAGTTTGCTTCCCTGGTGAATATTTAGCGAAATTATTTGTTTAGACATGTATATGTGTTACTGTGGAAAACATTATTTAGGCCTGCATGAATTTCAAGTGCTAATTATTGGTAAACAACGTTTTGTTTAGCCATTTAAAGGTGGAGAAACAGTTTATTAAATTAAAATGAGTCACAGAATTAATAGATTAGTAATTAACGAAAATAATTAAAGAAATGATGAATGAATAGCTAAGAGAAAATTCCTTTTTCTAAATTTAAGGCCGAAGTCGTGGTTTCCCAGTGCACCAGTGAATAAATTATTGTTTATTAGTATTTAAAAATGTTAAAAGTTGTTTTTGAAGCTTGAAAAGTTGTAAATTGAGCACCATCACTGCTCAACCACCATGATCACTTTGGTAAAGAAAATTGAAACTATGTGTTGTCGCATATCAAAAAATAGAGGAAAAAATTGGCAGATCAGTGGTGAAAAAAGTAAAATTCTAGAGTTATTGGTTTGGAAGATATTGATTTTTCCAGGTTGAGAGCTGTATCTTGGCCTGGAGAGGAGAAAGGCAATAAATCAGTGCCGCGGGTCTGGCACCAAGGCGCAAGATGGGTCGCCGTGAAAATAGTGACGTCATAGTGACGTGAGTGCAGAGTTGAGCCGCGTGATTTGAACGCTGGCTCGAGGAGTCGAAGCGTGGTTCTCGTGCCGAGCGGTCGTGTTTTTGGCCAGCTCCCCGTTTTTCGTGAGTTTATTTGTTCGAAATTTTGCCGAGGTTTTGCGCGTAACCTCGAGTAGTCAGTTTCTTTGTTGAGGTCCACTTGTGTTAGTGTTGGCCCTTTCACCCGTTAAGACCTAATGGCGGGAAGGATTCATTGATTCATTTGGGCAACAATATCGAGGAGGACTAATTTGTTAAAGTAAGTGTTGTGGTTCGCTTGTTCCTTTGTTGGCCCTCCCTCGCGTTTATCGAAGCGCCGGGTAGGATTCAAAGATTCATGTTGAACACCAATACCGAAATAATTTAAGTAAATTAAGTAATTGGAATTCATTGTATCTTAATTGTTTAAACCTTTGTTTAAAATTTATTAATCTTGCCTTCTGGTACATTGTGCCAGTTGTTATTTTTAATTTTAGTTTTGAATTTTTGGATTTTAGACTTGGATTTGGATTTTG
>JAHWFP010092380.1:11952-24936 GCA_023313725.1 Lithobius niger | reverse complement strand
TAAGTGCGTTCATTTTTAACTGATTTTAGCCTTCTTTTCTGTATTTGCCAGGGAGAAGTCGTCTTGCTGGTCTCCCGCTGCTCACCTGTTTTGACCAGGTTGAGCACGGGGTTCAATTTTTGTGAATTTACACTATTTAAAACTTTGTGTTTCTCGTGATGTGGGCTTGCAGCTGTCACGATTTTTGTGTTACGTTGTATTTAACGAAGCTTTGCAGCGAGTTTTTTTTAATTGCACTTGAAAACGGTGTGAAGGAATCCCCCTGCAATATTTGGGCTTTTTTAAAAAAAAACTTTAACGATAGTCAAAGTGGTCGGTACCAACGCTAACTCGAATCCCACGGCTGACTAAGGTTCGTATGGACAGAACCCCTCCAATTTCTTTGGTCATGTTCGCTGACTACCAGACTGGACTAGGTAGTCACTAGATGCGTAAAACTTAATAGTAGCTATACCACCATAATCTTCACTTTACCGTCTTAGTGTCTTAATATTAGCACATTGTATGAAAGTGTATTAGTGTCTTCAGTTAATTGTATTGTCCTACTCTTTATTCTTTCTGACGTCATCTTGGATACTCTATACACTAGATTTTTCAGTATATCTAATTAACGCTCTGTACACATTAATGTAAACTGATGTAATATCAATCTAATTGACGTGTCATCAGGAAATTTCTGTTCGCTGGGTTGTTTACATGTATGTACGTTTGCTGATGTCGTGACACTGTAGTAACTTATTTTTGTTACCGATGTCTTTTAGGTGTTGGCACACTCCTAACTGTTACCATTCTCTACATTCCGGAACTCGACCTGGAGGACTGGGCTAGATTTTACGATTGGCTTTTTCTAACCTTGCCTAATTATTGCCTGGCTTGGTCCTTTTCTGACCTGTACAAGAATTACCAAGTCCTTCAGATGTGTCAACATCCTATGGTTAAACCATTTTGTGATTTGTCTAAAGGTAAGAAAGATATTCCATTGTAATAATTTGCTAATCTAAAGCGTAATAGCTTAGCAATTTCCATTTTTCTTTTATGGTCAAGTCCATCAAAGAGAGTTAGGTTAGACTTTGTCTCCTGCAATAAAAGTTCTAATAATACCGAATGTGAATCACTACTTTACGTTTATTGCTACGATTGCTAGTAAGCGCCACGCTGTCACCACGAGTTGGATAGATATAACATAGTTTGGTACAGCTTTTACATAATTGTGCTAGGGACAGAATCGCACCTAAAGGATACGAGGGGTTCGTATGTCTTTATGATCACTCCATCCCGTAGGTATAGGTTATCGCCCGATTCCCGAGTGCTGATAACTAACAATGTCAAGGGCCGCAAGCCCAAGCGTTTGTTAGTTCTTTGCACGAGGGAAGCAGGGGAAAACTTATTTATCTACCGATATCCGCATCTCTGCCCGACAATGAAGAAGCATGCGACTCCAATAATGATGTAGTGCACGGAGTAGCCTAACAATGCAAGGCGGAAGGGGAAAAAAAGTTTTCTTTTACGTATAGTGTTCTATTATGGCTTCGGATTTGGTATTCAAGGATTTGTTTGATTTGTCGATTGATGGAGATATTTCGAAAGAGATGTTGGAAAGGGCGCCCGTATCTTGGGGCTATTGGGGCTGATGCCACCCCCCTGCCTATTTTTATTTGCTTTCTTGCCTCTTTGGTAGACAGAATCATGAAGAAAATCTATAAAAACAAAATCAAAAACGTTTAACCAAAGGTTTTTTCGATGATCTGTAACACCGATTAGGCCAAATAAGGTACCTCCCAAAAAATCCTCTGAAAAAGCCTCCCTCCCCCAACCCATTTTTTTTGTTTGCTGTTCAGCGAGCACCTTTGTCGATGCGTCCGATATTTTACATGGAAACTAACCATCTCCACATCAAACAAAAATGTACCGCTGAAACTACAGATTTTAAAGAAAGTTTTAAAGGTGCAACTTTAACAATGGGTGTCATATTGTAATGAATTTTAACGCTTGAAATGTTACCGATATTGCCCATTGTCAGTATTTATTATGGTGAAAAATAACTTATCGTTTAGAAAGTAAATTAAATTTGCACAATGGGACGTGTAACACGGGTTTCGTTTAAAAAATAATCGAGTGCTGAAAAGTAGTGCTGCTGCCCTCGTTCATTGTTTTGTCCTTCGTCATTGTATTGTAATCGAATGCTGAGATGCAGATATCGGTAGATAAGTACAGTAAGCGACAACGGGTTTAAAGGGTTTAATGAGCGTTAACCACTCCTGGTCATCTGCCCGAAGCCCTAAGGCCCTATGTCAACGGGTTTATCCATTCAACAATGATAATTTTAAAAATGAATTCTACAACATATCTGAGGGCCGTGCTTTCAGTGTGGAACAACATTGCTGTAAAGAATATTAGAATAAACTAAATAGCCTGTAAGCAGGTCTCCATATATATTTTTTTACGAAAACAAAAGAAAAACCCGTCGTACCATCTGGAGGGCTGGAGTGAAAACCAATATTGCAGCAATCTAACTGAATTAAAAAAAATCACGTGATTTCATGTGGCCACGAATGGAACACGATGACGCGTGAATTTTTTTTGTTGACGACCACATTTCACTGTAGTCACTGGTTGCTACGATGGGTGTTTGTTTATCTTCTTAACAGATCGTTTCATTTCGTGTTGTTAGTTCTTAATTTGTAAACAACCTGACGGACTGTGGGAGATCGTCTTCTTTCATGTTTTATTGTTGCAGCTAAGTGATTTGGCGGATTTTAATTTACCAACAATAAAAAAGTGAACTTCGTTGAGTTATAAATACATTAAATTTGATTTGCTGAATTTAGTCTTGTCAACAGCAGATGTAGGCAGGATGAATAAAGTTTTATGTTTATTTTGATGGATTCGTCTGATTTCAATTTACGCAACTCATTGTTTTCGTAGCAACTAAAAAGATACAAAGCAAACGAAGCCTTGGCATTGTTTTTTTAATAAACACTGGTAGCATACTTAAAGGCTACTATTTACCAAGGCTGACAAGAATACCCTACTCCTCTGATCTATGAACTGCGAGGTTCATTGCTAGTAGTGTTCATCCGATCGCTTCAGGTGCCTATCAATGGCTGCCTTCGAGTGGTTACGGGGAGCCTGGTGTCCACCCCAGTCCAGTCCACCTGGGGTGAAAGCTGTGAATCGCCACTGCATCTCCGTGCGGGGGAATTACTGACGGTCTTGTGCATACGGAATCTTAGTAGGGGTTTTCCAACCCTGTCAGTAGGATTCTTTCCGATTACTGTGACGTAAGTGAGCGGTCCCGGGAACTGTTAGGTGAGGCGGGAAAAGGGATGTTCCTTATTCTACAGTCACCACAGCTGCATCTTCTGGATGTGACACATGTTCGTCCACTGAGCCCATGGACATGGTGTCCGTTGCTTGCCAAGGTATTTGAGTCATGCTATACAGCTTGCGTTTCCAGTAGGACCAGGAATGGTGTTGTTGGGATCGCGATTCCGATAGTGAAGTACAGTTTAGGGTGTCGCCTCAGTGCGGTCGACTCAAGCACAAACACCATTGATACCCTACCGAATTGGATGTCACATTTGCTCACGAGGCTCCGTACAAGTCATTCGTTCCTGCTATCACATAAGTATAGGTCTACGCTGGATTGAGTCAGCCATCTGCCCGGTGTATGGTGTAGAGGGTCGTCAGTTTTTTGTGGACCACCCTGTGCAATCACGGCCAACATACTTTGCTACCACAATGAACTCAAAAACGTGAGTCGCAGTATAACAACAGCACAAATGAAGAATTGTTGCTTTTCCTATCACTAAATAATGCGATTTCTGTGACCACTCGACAAAAATTAAGACACACGTAATGGAAGTCTGCTAAAGCCAAAAAACGGGGACCATAAAATTAGATTTTCAACTTTTCATCGTGTAACTGCTACGAAATAAAATGAATCTTATAAATTTGGACCAAAGAGATGTGAAATTTCGCCAAAACAAAACTTGTTTTGGATTTCCACCCACCAATTCATCCATTTTAAAGTGGTGATATCGGATATCAAGCTCTTTCGCCAAGTTAATCCCACCATCTAATACTTTAAACGTTGAATGAAATACTTGAAAATTGGCCTGGTTAATTATGGGCCCTTAACCTTCGAACGAATATGCGGGGGAATTGATTTGAAGCAAAAGAGCTTGGTGTTTGATATCACAATTTGAAACGAGGTTGGCGGGAATTCTTAACAAGTTTATTTTCGGGAGACATCCACTACCGGCCTGGCTGCATTGTCTATCATTGTGCTTTTTGGTGGTTGTACTTTTAGTGGTTTTTTCCTGTGTTCTGTGGTTTGCTATGGTTATCAAAAGTTGCCTTGGCCCAAATTTCACCAGGCAGGGGAAAAGTTTCATACAGGAACGAGTTTCGCAGTAATGCGACCTTGCTGCGACGGAACGTTGAATCATGTGATTAGAATGGGTAATAGTTTGTCCCAGCACTGACCATGCAGTACGACATGTACCTAAAACATACACTTCGGACAAAATATGAAGCCATTACAAACAAAGATGCTCCTCCTCCCCCATTGCCTGTAAATTTATATTAGAGAACTAAATGACAACTATCCAAATATTGATCTTTATTTTTTGCTCATTTGTTATAAACTTATGCCACAGATGCCCAAACATGTGTAATGATAAAGACTATTATTGTGTTCATTTTGCTTTCCACACAAAGACCAACTAAATATACAGTCCCTTCTTCAAAATCTTTTCTTACTTGTTTTCAGTTACGTCAGATTGTGGAGGCTTTACGTGCCCCGTATTTAGCGAAAATTATTTATCGTGGGAATCGCCCGGCGTTGGTCGCATGGTAGTTTTCCTGACCTTTCAGGGATTTCTATTTTTCGCCATTATTGCTGGAATTGAAACACACTTCTTCAGGAAATGTTATCGGTCTGTGAAGAAAATGATTACATGTGTTTATTGCTCAAACTCACACAGAGGTAAGTTGGTACCCACAGAGAACATTGTGTTAGACACATGTGGCATCGTCAACACTCAGAATTTTGCTTTCTGGCCCAGTGTGTTGTAAACATACAATTTTCCCAGAAATAAAACGCCAAAATTTAATAAATAGGAATGAAACATGTTTGAAGTGGTGAAACATGTTTGATTTCAGTCAATTTGGCTAAATAAGATTATTAAGATTTCCACTCAAACTTAATACACACGTCTTGTAAGATTTAAAGGGCTAATTACCGAATGTTAGACCACTCTTTAAGCTTTGCCAGAGTATGCTGCAATTCTTCATGATCACAACGATTCGGTATTTTATACGTTTTAATGTTATTTGCATGCTAAGATTGCTTGACATTACCCAATGATGAAGTGAGATTGCTCAAGTACAGCAAGAGGAGAGGACCCAGTACTGAACCTTGTGGCACCTTACTAGCTACAGGCATCATGTTGACTTTCCCACACAGAACCTCGTAAATAAAAAATGTCTATTCCAGGTCAAAACATCACCACGAATTCCAAAGTTAGTTAATTTAATACAAAGCTTAGATTAAACCGTATGGAGACGAAGCATGATTATAATAATTATTTTAGATCTTATTAAATGTTTTAACATTATCTACGCAATCAGATAGCTTGACGTTACCCGATGACGAACTTTGATCTCTCATGTATAACGAGAAGAGCGAAGGACCCAATGCAGAACATTGTGGGACCTTAATAGCTAGAGGCACGAGGTGGGATGTTGACATGTCTAATACAGTTCAAATCACCAACTCCAGAATGAGCTAACTTAACACAAAGTTTTATAAAACATGCACTTAAGCACTTGTCGAGCCAATGATCTCTATACTAAAAGTGTCAATCTAAACGTGCAACCAAACTATCAATCCTAAAAGGAAAAGGCCTTAGGCTGAATTATGAGCAATCCATTGTGTAACATCAATGAACAATGCTAAATGTTCACTGACATTTTAATAAGTGCAGTTGCAAGAAAAAAAAAGCAATGGCCCGATGACCTGCAAGAGTGTACCTGCGAAAATACTTTTGGTGTGGTAACCTCAAGACCAAACTCGTAATAAGTTCATTGATGCCCAGTGCCAATTCATTTAGTCTGACCAAAGGAGAGGATGCAGGTGCAAGCATATGCAAACTCGTAAATTCTGCAGCGACCCACGAAGGCACTTGACCCTCATTGTTGGATGTCAAACTAGGGATTCAGTCATTTAACACCTACAAATAAACCATAAACGTTTTTTTTTGCTCCTAGCAAAGGCCTTTGTAATGTTGAAGTAATAAGTGCATTGATGCCCAGTGCCAATTGATTTAGTCTGACCAAAGAAGAGGATGCAGGCGCAAGCATATTCAAACTTGTAAATTCTGCAGCGACGCACGAAGGTACCACACCTGACCGTCATTGTTTGAGGTCAACCTAGGGATTCACATTCATTTAACACTTACAAATAAACCATAAACGTTTTGATCCTGGCAAAGGCCTTCGTAATGTTGACTTTTAATAAGTAGTTTTGTAGTCTTGAAACATTATTCAAAGCATAGGCCTACTAGATATTGCATAACATGTTTATTGAGTTTGACCTCTTTCAGGTTGGAAGAGAGTGAAGTGGTGCATTGTTAGCTTTTTTAATTCAAGGTGATGTTCGATATATACATTCCTCACTCTCTACTTTAGATTTCATGGAACTTATTCAACCCTGAAGGTAGTTAGTTACTTGGAGATAAAACTGTGTGCAATTGTAGTTGAGCACTACATACAAAAACGAGTTTAAAACGCATAGGCTAGTTACATTTGGGGGGATTATAGCCCAAGTTTTCCCCATCTTACTTTAAAAGATAAAAAAAAGTTTCAAACACAACACAGGCAAACACACAATAGCAACACCAAATGGAACCAACTGCAAAACATCGTGAGTTCCCTTCATAGACAGGATTTATTTATTTTTAAACACAATCACTAAACGGTGGGTTTTTGGCAGCTGAAATTATTGACACTGTGAGGTGGTAAATTGTCCGTTGTAATCATATAAATTGTTGACACACACAAGCTAATTTCAAGCTTCACGTCACACTGTATTTTTAATTTAATAAAAATAATCTACTTTTCCTTTTGAAAAAAAATTCAATTAAAAAAGTTTTAATTCTGAATTTTAATAAACAATGTAGGCATGAGCAGTCAGTTGGAATATTCTCTTACAATTTTCCCATACTTTTGGAAGGAGAGTCTAGGAACTGTGGGTGGTGGAATAAATAATGTGTGGTGTGGTTTGCTTCCTCGCCAAAGTAACTCAAAAACTACTTAATATGTCACTGTTTTAAATTTCTGCAATTTCTTTTATCATTGTGAATACTTCTAATCGCAGTATACCACTGATTTGTAGGTTACACAGCAATAAACGACGATCACCGGGTGGATGACGACGATGTAGCTTTTGAGAGAGGACGTATAGAAAATACACCTTTGAGTCGTTTGATGGGAAGTGACAACTTGATTTTGAGGTAGGCTATGGTATTAGGGACCAGTCATTATTTATTGCTGGGAGGGAGTGCGGAGGAAATTGGTGGGGTCATGAAGTTTTTGGACCCTCTCGAGGGGGGCGTCATAAACTTTTCAGGTGCCGTCAAGAGGGGAGGGTGGGTCAAAAACACACCGATCAGATAGAAGAAAAAGTCATTTTTGGACCCCAAAAATGGTACTTTCAGCAGTCAAAATTTCTAAAAACGCTTCAGCTTCAGGGGAAGCAAGTCCCCCCCCCCCCCCGCGGACCCCTAAGATGTGAGCGTTACAAGGTTTTCAAGCTATTAGTACCAATACTGCAAGTATAGTTTTTACAAAGAACTTTGCAGAAAAGCCTTGGCACCTAGTTTCTTGGCATGTTCTGTTTTTCAGGTACTGACTATGTTACGGATGTGGACATACAAGCAAACAGTGTCTTCATTGTACTTATTGTTTCCTTACGTTTCCTTACAACTAATGGTAACTGTCGGTGTGGAGAGCTACTTACTTAAGTTGACTGAAGCACTAATCCTGGCTACAGGAATTATCTGCAGACAGTCTCAATAGGTTGGCGAAAAGCACATTTGGGGGGGGGGGGGGACACCGCGCGGTCCCCCCCGCGGGGGCGGCCACCCTCGCCGACCAGGTTCTCGAAGGGGGTGGGGGGGAGGGGTCATCAAAAATTTGGTGGTCATATTTTCATTTCGTCTGCCCCCGGCCATAAATAATGACCGGTCCCTAATCGCTGGTTGAATATGTGGAATTGTAAGTAAATGATTGACCAGCATTCTTTTGCAAAACGAGGATCAAGTCTTCTGATTACAACAGAGTCATTTCAGCATAGTATTTAGTGCTGCAAGTGAAAACCAGCCTTCATAACTGCATCACCAGTCAATAATTTGGAGCAGTTGGAAAACCATCTACTTCTTTTGCTAAGTTTTCATTTAAAATTATTTCTGATGTAAGCCATTCGTCACCAGTTGCAAATATGAGCTGGCATTAGCTTTCTATCCGTAAGTAGGATGGTGCCAAAGAAAAGATTGCGATGGAGCATGTGTCTGATTCACAGTCGGACATGTCGGCATGCCTCATTATGTCACCAAGTGCCACATCGGAGTTTTTAACATGAAACTGTGATCTAAATTTTAATGAAAAATCTGTATAATTCACTGCCTCCCCACTGAACTGGCTTGCACACATGAATCATGCCCTTTTTATTACTTGGAGCACTATCACATATTCCATCTCACAAAGCTGCCCATTTGCATGTCGCAGCACAGCATATAAAGCTAATATTTTAGGACAACTACAGCAAGATGGATTGGTGAGTTCCACAACATTTCTTTTTTGACTGATGCATTGGGTCAGAAAAGTTGACCTAGTGACAAAAGAGACCTTAACTGACATAATCATTTAACTATCAACAATCCTCATTGCGTAGGACACTATTGTTTGTTCCACATTATGTTTGCAGGAAACTGGCTGTATGATGCTATGTATGACTGTATGATGTTTGCACTACAAATGAAAAACATGTGGATATCACACTTGTAAACTCTACACAGTTACTGTTAGAGTCTGCAAATGGGAAATTTACGTATTTTTTGCACTCGTAGTGGAAGAAAACATGGCGTCATACAGGCAGTTTCCTGCAAACATAATGTGGAACAAAGTATAGAACCAACCAGCTAAACTAACAGCTACAATCACTGCAAGCTAAGCAGAAGTAAAGGAGTAATACCAATTTAGGAATAGGTTAGCCAGAAAATAAAATCGTATAGTATGGCTACAAAATAATAACCACTATAAAAGTTAATAATTTCCGTATTAATTAAAGTAGGTCCACACGGGTGTGAGAACACCTAAAAAAAATTTTTATAGGCACTAATAAACCTCGACATGGGTTTGGGTACCGCTTGTGGGCCGTACAGCGTAAAATTGGAATTCGACTTTGCGCCAAACGTTCTGTAGCACAGCATCCATAACAGTTGTGATCTTGTGATGGCGTCCTTGATCAGTCCCTGGTGTCCCTGATGTTTTTTAAAACGTCAACATTTGGCCCCACAGTCTTTAGACTATGTTTTTGACATAATCGCGCAGAAAGAAATCCACTGGGATTACGTCAGGGAACGAGGTGGCCAGGGTTGGCCCATCCCTTCCTATCCATCGGTTCAGAAACGTTTCATTCAGGGCATCACATACGGGCTTTTGGCTGTGTGTACAGATCCTGTTTTAAGGAACTTAGCCATCAATGCCTTGATTAACTTCACATCGGGAGCTGGCCTTCCACACAACGTCAAAAATTTCCGTTTAATAGACACGGGGGCTTATTCTGTGTGCAATGCTGGTTTGCGATAATGCGCCTGCGCGAGACATGAGAATGCTACATCTCTTGCACTAGCGCCTATAAGAAACTTTTTGAGTTGTTTTACACGCCTGTGCAAACCACAAGGGCCGACGTTAATTAATCTGGATATTATTCATTTTTATAATCAGTGCATCCTTTTGTAGACACATGTATTATCAACGCAATTTTCTTATTGATTGCATTTGCCTGCATGAATAGTACCGGTATTAACTGATTGGTTTCACTCCTACCTAAACTCTGCTACATTCATACAGGGGGTGATTGCAAACAATACAAAAACCTGGTTTAAAATTCCACTTTCGTGCCAACTTATTTCCAGAACTGGTATAAGTTTCTACTGAAACACTTATTTAAAATACTTAATGTACAGTGTGGTTAGTCGGCAGTTAGTGGCTCAAAATAATCAGTGTGTCGCTTTGGATCACTGAGCGGAAGGATAAATTTCAGATCAAGAACTTCATCTCCAGATTACGTATTTGGACAACATAATAGTGAAGATTTCTCAAAGTTATTCATTGTGAAAACATTCTATGTTTTTCAAGGTTTTCAGTGCATGATTCCCGCACAATCTTGCGACGATAGACTGCAAAAAGTTTTGGTTAAAGCAAAACAATTGCAATGCATGGGTTTTATTACCAGTCTATTTACCTTCCTAGGGCATCGGTATTGAACAGGCTGATACTGTTGATACTGTTATATTCATCGAAACCAAAAATATGGGCATTGGACAGCCTTTATTAAATAAAATTAAAATGGTGATCTTAAACACCATGAAAACCACTTCGAACACTGGGCGTCATTTTAGAGAGTCTCGTATGCAGAAAAGCCGGAAACGAAATTATGATTGGCTTCACACAGGTCCTGCTGAGCCATAGCGGAGATGATATGGCCATTCTTGTAGTTGGTGGGGAAGGGAAGAGAATTCCCAATAAATCACGTGTAATTTTTACTTGTTAAACATTATTTTTAACTGACCACTTAGCTGTATTACGAAATTATGAAGGTTTAAACCCTCAGCTTCCTCCCACGTTAATGGAAATTGCACTACATGTTAATGCTTGAATGTACTCGCTGTTTTGTTGCATTTATATGAAGTTAACAAAGTCTCACGTTTCACAAAGACTTTGCAAAAAAATGTCAATGTTCAGATCCAACAGTGAATTCATTAGCTACTTATTCAAAATCTAGTGATGACATTTGCCTTGGAACTGTGGTGTATAGCCTACTGTGCGCCATTTTTAGATGGATTGTAAAATGTTTTTATACGTAAAGCTTGTGAAAGGTTTCTGTATGTACGCAAAAGTGGGGAATGTGTGACACGATTCAGATTTTTTTTTCCTTCACAAACTCAGTCTCCATGACAGGACACTCAAACCAGGAAGTCAGCAACTTACTGATCCAGTCTACCAAGTGAACCAAGTTTTTAGGGCGCATGTTTTTAGAGCCTTCGTTTGCTTACTTTGTGGATTAGTAACACCAAAAAAAATCGTTACAGTATGTTCTGTTTGTGTGTTTCTTTTACTTTTACAAAATGTATAACGTTTTGATGCAATCTTTTTTAGAGACATAAGCAAATACTATGGGAATTTTCTGGCAGTCGACCATATTTCTGCTGGTATACCTCGAGGAGAGTGCTTCGGTCTTTTAGGAATTAATGGAGCTGGTAAAACAACCACTTTCAAAATGTTAACAGGCGATGAGAGTATTTCTGATGGAGATGCATTTGTAGAGGGTTTTAGTGTCGCACATCACATTCGACAGGTATGCAACCATTCAAAAGTCAACTTTCCGTATGTTTTGGAAAAAAAAAATTATTATTGATGTCATTAATTTGTGCCTATTGAACACATGTGGATGTAGACAAAGGAAACACAATAACACAACAACTAAAATCCCACAGACAGCAAAGGTTCTGTAAGCATTTAATATAATGGTCTTTGAGATCTTATCGACTGAGGTATTACCAACTTAACTGAGGTATTACCGACTTTGCTAATTTTCCGAGATCGAACCAACGAACTTCAGAACATTGCTGAGATGCGCCTACCATTTGAGCCAGTTGATTCGAAACCCGGTTTTGAATTAAAGTACATAACAAAGACTAGGCGAATCTTAAGTTATTTTCTAGTAAAACTATCGCTGCTATGTTGTTTCTTTTACTCCTGTGTAATTACCGAAATTTATCTATACTGATTTAACTGTTTACTTGAGCCATATTGCTTTGAGATGACTTTTGCTGCTATGTTGTTGTTTCCTTTACTCCTGCGTAATTACCACGATTTATCTACAATGATTTAACTATTTACTTGAGCCATATTGCTTTGAGATGATTTCCTGTTGCCTTTACTCCTGAGTAATTACTGTTTTTTACGTATACTGATTTAAGTATTTACTTGAGCCATATTGCTGTGTGTTTGCTTCCCTCCATTGATAGCAGGAACATTTCTTCTGCCTAATGGAGTCCTAGTTGTTCCTTCCTGGTAGATCGGGAAGCTTACGGAATATTTAGTGTTTGTATAATTTACAGGGATTCGAGTTTATTGATTAAACATGTGGATGTAATGAGATTTAATACAATTTCTGCAACAGGTGCAACAAAGAATTGGCTACTGTCCACAATTCGATGCCTTAATTGACCAAATGACCGGTCGGGAAACCCTGACTATGTTTGCACGGTTGAGAGGAGTTCGTGAAGAGCAAATTAGTAACTTGATTGATCAGCTGGGAGACGACCTTCTACTGACTGACCACATTGACAAATTGGCCGGCGATTACAGGTAAATCTAAGCAATTTTTTCACCTTGTACTTTAAATCTAAATGACAAGGTAGAACAATGAAACATTGCATGAATTTCCCTTACAAAACTCCATTCTTCTGTATGAGCATTTTTTTCATGCTAAACATGCCCTCACCGATCACAAATTCAAATGATAGTTACAATTATTAAAGAAAACACACTACTACTAAAATTCGACAGCCACTAGAAATTGCTGTTTTTTCCCCAATTTATTCCACCGGAACGAAAAGTCCTCAAGCTGTGCAGATAACATTTTGCAGACCAGTTAAAATAGCTTCCATGTCAATGATAAAAACAAAATGT
>JAHWFP010092379.1:45698-79691 GCA_023313725.1 Lithobius niger | reverse complement strand
TATGGGTTAACATGCTACAACAAACGTGTATTTTCAGTTTCATTGGCGATTGGATGTTGGTAGATTACTACCACTTATATTCAATTTAAACATTTGAAGTGGTCTGGTTTTTTGTTTGATAATGAGTATTCATTCGTTTGTTAGCCCAGCTTTGAATTGATTTATCCAAATGGTCCAGCAAAATCAACACCCAATAAGAATAAAGTTTTGGTAAAACTTGTGCATACCATGCAAAAGACTTCAAACCCATTGCGTTATTGAAAAATATCTCCGCTGCCTTGTCGATGCATTTCACGAATATCGCATTCAGTTTCTTACTTTCTGCTTAGTATCGAGTGTACCAATGTTACCTAATGTGTATATAATCAAAGGTCCATGATTTATACCACAACTTGTAACAGTCAGATATTGGTATAAAATATTGATAATAATGCCCATGACTGAGTTCCGCGTTTTTTTCTCAACTGTACCTGTGGCCGGTTACATTCGCACTTATTCAAAGCATGTCTTAAACGTTTGGCAAAAACGAGTAGGCTACAAATACAATTTGTTTACCCAATGAAGTGAACGAGGTTCAAACACGAATTTTTTTAAGACGCAATAATTGAACTACATTAATTTAACGCAAATTTCTAAAACGTGTATTGTTATTTACAGACATAATCTCTACAAATCTAACATGAACTGTCCACTATATGCTGTCATTAAAATAGCAATGCAATGAGCAACAATAACCCTGTGATCTTTCATGTCTTGGGTTGTGCCAACCTTATTTTGGACCTTTAAAGTATGTGTCCTTCTGCTTGTAGTATATACCAGCCCCGGTCGGTCCCCTTAGCTTTGGGGATACATGCTTAGGTCATAGAGGTTTTACTAACATCTCCCAGGGTACCAAAATCTATCATATGCGACCAGGCGGAATTTGCTCAGAATTGACTCGTTTGGAACTTCGCCGAGTAAAGGATTACCTGTCATGCACTTGTTTGTTACTTGGTCTCCTGGATTATAATTCATCAATCTTATTTGATGTTAATAGAGAGAGACATGACCTGGGTCACTCCACGAAATTGGTAAAGAAACCCTATATATATTAAAGTAGAGAAAATACTTTTTTTTAATATGGCCATTAACAAGTGGAATGCTGTACCTGGTAATGTTGTTGTGGAACCCTCAATCTATTGTTTTAAATCAAGACTAAATAATTGTAACCTATCGCATCAGTCTTTTCCTAATGTTATTTTTGCTATAATGTTGTGCAGATCACATCTGGATATTTGTATCTGTTTTTACATAATGTTGGTAAGATATCAGTGGTTTCCAATACAAACCCTACGTTACCTTTTGCAACCTGTCTGAGCAAATAAACACTTTATTATGGTTTATTTAAACTAATTTCGACGTTCGTTTATGTTGGACTCACGACTGAATAGTAGAGGTAAGCATTTTTTGTTCCAATTTCTTGAATAAAATAAGGAACTAGTGGTTTGATACCACTAAAAATAATTAACCTTGCTTTCATCAGTATTGTCTACATATGGTGGGAGGTTAGCTTAGAATGATAATATTTAAGCAGCACACTTTAAGCCAAGTAGTTATAGCTGAATCATACCTGCACATACGTTTTCTGTATTCTCTTATTTGGCATTCTTTCATACATCTTTGTAAGTTGGTTTTGTCTTCTTCACATGGTTTGTTCGGCCGGTTAACAAATTCGTACTAAAGAGAGGATTTTTATTATATCATATCATTTCATATCTTATCATATCACATCATATCATATCATATCATATCATATCATATCATATCATATCATATCATGTCATGTCATTTTATATCGTGTTGTTCAATTCAATACAACCTGATCGTTGAATTCATGACACCTACGACGGTTTTCAGGATGGAAATTGGTCAGTCCCATCTGCAGAGCATAAACCTGGTGGTTTTGATATAAAAAGCAACTGTCTCTGTATTGATTGTTGTATTGGCAAAATTATAGATGATACTGAATTTTGGATTGGGGTTCTTGCACTCATTTCTTCCGCTTGATTAGTTGTACACGCAAGATTTCTACCGGGTCTCTATGCTGCACGTGAGGGTGGGCTGCACGTACTACACATGCTGTAAAGATGCCCAAATCTCGGGCCCACGGGGTATTTAGAAATCTCCGTATCGTCACGGTTACGGAATTCGTGTTATTTGCTCGCGCAGTATATGCAATATAGGCCAAGGCGATGTTTTTTTCTTCGCTGCTGTATAGGTTGATGTTACATACTGACAGACATAATATTAAAAATAAGCTTGTCTTTAAGGAAACTTGTTGCTGGGTGACACGGGCAATTTTGCTATGTTTTTAATTTAACAAAAATCTGAAGATGGAATAGGATTGATTCCGAAACGTTGTTTTACAAGTAAAGCAAAACAACGTTTCCGAATTAACACTATTCCGTCTTCAGATTTCCGTTAAATTAAAAACATAGCAAAGCTGCCGTGTCACCCAGCATCAAGTTTCCTTAAAGACAACTATATACAATTAAGAAGAAAACGCCACACATAATCCCTTTCAAAAAAGGCAATATGTTTATCTGTATGTGCTAAAGACACAGTTCATGCAAATCTCAGTAACACGTGGATTTCACGTCAAGTCTATTATACTGGGGGTTGTTTTGCGTATATTATCTGACTTTTCATTTCTCTCAAACTTATTTAGTTAAAAGGCATCAATGAAAGGAAAGAATTGTTTAAGATATTTATTGTCAGGTATTAAGTGGTTGTGCACTGGGGCTGATTTGCTAAAATAACCAAAGATTCAAGATTGATTCTGGCCGTAGTGTTTTTTCAGTAAACAAAATTAGTAGTTTATCTAGCGCTTGGGTGTGCCTTGTAGTTAGTCTACGGGGTGAAGTACCTGTTGCTAAACAGTGTTGAATTAAGAAGTTTGCCTGCACGTTCAGCTTAAAGTTAGATTTGTGGGCTGAGATCCTTTCTTTAAGTTTTTGAAGACCCTGACCGACATACGTTTCTGGGCATGTTGTTTCCCCATATGGTATTCGAGAAACTGTATTCCTGGTACACAAAGCGTCATCTGCTTCTATGTAATTGTTTCGATTGCTCTGAGTTAGCTGCTTTAAGTTTGGATGATTTTCAGAAACTAGTTGGATGTCTTGCACTATGCATTTTTTCTTTGGCTTTTTTGAAATGTCCTGTATGTAAGGCAACGTAACAAAGACCTTGGGTGGGGAGGGGGGGGGGGGCATTTTTCGGTCTAATTGTTCTGGTGATGAGCTTGTGACCCAAATGAAGGTGGAACCTGTTGTCCAAATACTTCTGCATGGTGTATTTGAATTCTGCTTCAAGCAGTTGATGATTGTTGGTGCGTGAGAGAATGCTTGAAGCAGAATTCAAATACACCATGAAGAAGTATTTGGAGAACGGGTTCCCCCTTCAGTTGGTTTGCAAGCTCATCATCAAAACCATCAAAAACCGTATGTTTAATATTTTAGCATGGTCCAGCCTATTTTTCTGATTGGAACTATTATCTTAATCATTAAAAATATATATGTACCTCTTCTCCTCTCGAAGTAGGAAGGCTAAAAATATGAGAAAGGTGTCAAAAGACTGGAAATTAATCCGGATTTCGCGTAAGCCTATTTTCGTAGTTCTAGGTAAATGTTTTCCCCTCGAAAAAAGGGAAAAAACCCCTTTGGACCATTGTTGATACGTTAGTTAATTGTTGCGCCACGTAGGATGCTCGTATTCCAGTAGTGTTGTCGGTAGGATTACGGCTGGCAATGCTAACAGCCGTCATTCAACAATGAGACACGGGCATCTCGCTGATGGAACGACTGTTGGAGTTGCATTTTGGATATTTCAAATACAAACTACGTATTTAGCCTTAAATTTAAATGAAAATACGTAAATCTACGAAAAGATTAATGCTAAATTAGGCATATTTAAACAAAATATATTGATAACAAAAAAGGTTATCAAAAATATTTCAACGTTTGCATTTGTAAATCATCGACATTCGATCAATAGTGTGCTATTAGCTGGTGTTCTATTCAGCAATAGTCCAGCCTAATTGTGGTAAACACGAACAGTTGCTAGGTACGATTTCGCCTTGCACGAAATCTTTTATATTAGTCAAAACTGATGGGCGACATGTGGTTTCAAAGCATCACACGTAGCGGGGAAGGATATGGCTTTTAAGTAAAAATTCTTAAAATTTGTGAAACAAGGAAATCCATGTAAAGTCTGCAAAATTTATTGGAATAAAAAAAACCAAGAGCGGCTACAAAGGAGTATGCAACATGCATGATAAAGTTACCAAGCATGTCTAGTTCAAGCATGCAGCAACTCGCGTGCTACAGCGTTGAAACGGCAATGCAGCGCCGATGGATAAGGCTTCTTCAAGCCAAGGCCGACTGTGAAGAAATCGAGTGTCTCGCCTCCTGGCTCATTGTCAGTTTAGGTGCATGCCAAAAATGGGATGGCTTTTTCAAGACAAGGCCGACTGGGTCCAAATCGCATGCCTCACCTCCTCGCTCAATGATAGCTCAATCGCGTGCCAGAAAGGGAATAGCTTCTTCAAGACAAGGCCGACTGGGGAAGAAATCACGTGTCTCGCCTCCTGGCTCATTGTCAGCTTAGGTGCATGCCAAAAAGGGGGATGGCTTGTCCAAACCCGGGGGGGGGGGGGATGAGGCTTAATGGCGCGTCGACAGCTTGGTCATTAGCGCCAACCTCAGTCACAGTGCAGTGGTCCGGGTTGTCACTGCACAACACATTACAGAGATGTTATTCAAACCCCTAATCTTAATCTTGTCATACATCTGTACCTCCTGCAAAAATTGAAAAACACCGGACAGGAGGACAGACTTATCGCCCAACTGACGCGCAATGTCATGCGGAAGATGGAACCGACGACGAACACCATCAAGATGGCGACAATCAACAAGTAAGTGCCGGACCGTAAGTGGCAGTCGACACCAAGAACATTCAGGAGGGTCAACCCCCCGCAAAAGGAAACAGTGAGTAAGTCGGGTGTGACCAATTCGCAAACGGGCCAACACAACCTCCTCACGGCGACTGCGGCGACACGCCGAGTGCCACTCCTCGACAGTGCCTTTAATGGCCCGTAACTTATTACCGTCCTGTCTGTCCCACAAGGTTTGCCAAAAAGCGTGTAACCTCAGACGCAGAGTTGGAAAGGCATCTGAGGGAACAAGGCTGAGATCCCTACCGAGAGGGCCAGAAAGGGCCCCTTTCGCAGCAGAATCAGCTTGTTCTTTCCCTGCTATGCCAGAAAGGGTATGGCTTCTTCAAGCCAAGGCCTACTGGGCTACAAATCGCGTGTCACATCTCCTGGCTCAAGGCCAATTCATGCGTGTGCCAGAAAGACATTGCTTTTATCGAGGCTTTTGTTGTCAGTGGTATTATGGCTAACAATCTGAACAAGAGGTGCATGTAGCTATTGGGTGTCCAGACCGTTGGTGTGATGTATGGTTACCATATCGTTTGTTCATGAACTGAAGCGTTAAGAAAAATGCGTCCTACATTCTGATCATTTTCTTGATTGTTTTAGATGTGAAATGTCTGTCAGCAGGTTAAGAGCTGGAGCATGACAGCCCCTCGAGCGTATTCTTTAAGCTAAGGCCACTAGGGTATAGAAATCGCGTGTTTCGCCTCCTGGCTCCTTGGCAGTTTAGGCGCATGGCACAAGGGTGATGGTTTTCTAAACGGCGAAGCCGTTTTTTGTTTATGAACTAAAGCCTTACGATAAACGCGCACTGCACTCATTTGCTTAATTGTTTTAGATGTGGAATGTCTGTCAGGAGTATAAGAGTTGCGGCATGAAAGCTCCTCGAGCGCAGCGAGACGACTTGGAATGAGCGAGTGAAGCAAGTAGGATTGTCAGTAGGGTTACGGCTGGCAATGCTAACAGCCGTCATTCAAGAATGAGGCACGTGCAGCTCGCTAACGGGACGACTGTTGGAGTTGCATTTTGGAAATTTCAAATACAAACTACGTATATAGCCTTACATTTAAATGAAATTACGTAAAGCTACGAAAAGATTAATGGTAAATTAGGCCTATTTAAACAAAATATATTGATTACAAAACGGTAAAAAAAATTTTCTACGTTTGCATTTGTAAAACATCGATGTTCGATCAATAGTGTGCTATTAGCTGGTGCTCTACTCAGCAATAGCCAGCCTAATAGCGGTAAAAACTAATAGTTTCTAAGTACTATTTCGCCTTGCACGAAATCTTTTATATTAGCCAAAAATTATAGGCGACATGTGGTTGCTGTTTCAAAGTATCACAAGTAGCGGGGAAGGAGATGGGTTTTAGGTAAAAATTCTTAAAATTTGTGAAACAAGGAAACCCATGTAAAGTCTGCAAAATTTATTTGAATAAAAAATAATCTATACCAAGAGTGGCACAAGGAGTATGAATGATAAAATTACCAATCATTTTAGTTCAAGCATGCAGCAACTCGCGTGCTACAGTGTTGAAACGACCTTGCAGCGAAGATGGCTAAGGCTGCTTCAAGCCAAGGCCGACTGGGGAAGACATCCCCTGTCTTGCTTCCTGGCTCATTGCCTGTTTAAGTGCATACCAGAAAGGCGATAGCTTCTTCAAGCCAAGACCGACTGTGTACAAATCGCATGCCTAACCTCCTGGCTCAATAACAGTATAATCGCGTGCTGGAAATGGAATGGCTTCTTCAAGCCAAGGCCGACTGGGCTACAAATCGCGTGCCTCACCTCCTGGCTCATTGGCAGGTTAGGCGCACGCCAGAAAGGGGATGGTTTCTTCAAGCTAAGGTCGACTGGATACGAATCGCATGTTTCGCCTTGAGAAGCGCACGTAGCTCTTGGGTGGCCAGACCGTTGGACTGATTTATGGTTATCATTTGTTTATCAACTAAGCCTAACGTCTGCAAGGCTGCAAGTGCAGTTTTGCAGTGAATTTGTGAAACAGTGTCGTGGCGAAGATTAGAGTAGTAGCACCAGGGTATTGTGGATGACGGTGTGTGCTCCTAGGTTCAATATGTACATGTACTTAAGTTGCTTTATAGTAGGGCGTTTGGCTATGGGCCATGGCTCCAATAAATTCATTATTCCCCCGCCCTTACGAAAAACACGTAATGCGCTCTGATCATTTGCTTGATCGTGTTAGATGTGGAATGTCCGTCATCAGCATAAGAGTTGCAGCATAAAAGCTCCTCGAGCGTAGCGAGACGACGCGGAATGAGCGAGCGAACCGAGCGACTCCGCTAGTTGATGATTAAAACTTTTCTTGATGATTTTAAAACTGTCCTTTATTACTCACTATTGATTTTAAGTGAATAGCAAAGAGGGGGCAGAGTGTCTTTAGCGTCCATCAATCAGTGTATCAGCCTTCTAAACTTCATGAGTGGCTTCGGAAGGATGCCACCATGTTGTCGTGGTTGGCCACTGGTCATGTGCCAATGAATACTCACAGTACCTACACATTGTTAGTTTGTCATATTCTTCAGGGTGCTAATTCTGGATGTGGAAGGAGGACGTAGAACATTTCCTATTGAACTGTCCATCATTGGACTTTTAGTGACTTCATTTCCTTCAATTATCCATGGTACACCTTCCTCATTGTGTTAGGTAGTTGTATTCAAATGGAAAGGTTTATTGGAGTGTTGGCGCACACCTCTGAAGCCCACCATGGCATTATTGTAATCTCTATTCGTTTAATGGCCACTTGTAGCACTAGCGTCTTGTTATTAAAAGTATGTGTAACACTTCATTGCCTTTGAACAACGCAACCGTTATACTCCAACTAAGGTTGTCCTAGTCAGTTTGTTACCCACGCAGCATGTAGCCACTGCATACGTACCACTTTGGCGACAATGTGGATTTTTTTTAGCCATGTTTGACTAGAAAATTTTAAAGCTTTTTCTGTGTCCAAGCCAGCGAGCGATCCAGTTTTACTGAGGGAATTGCAGGTGGGTTAGCCTTAAATTATTAATACCTTGTATCCTGACAGTGTGATAGGGAAAAGAACCAAGGAAACTGCGAATGGCCGGCGAAGTTTCTACTGGGACATTTCTTCTGGGCCAGTACCTATTAAGGTGTTTGGTGCCCTCGGGTGGTTGAGAGAACGATTCTCCCACCTTGGGGCGAAGATTTAAAAGCTTCTGGATGTTTGAATGCTTGTTGAGCCGAATTGTTTACACTAGACTCGTGAACACTGCGAGTGAGGTTTTAGTGTAATCCTTGCGTAATCCTTGCATAATCCTTGTGTAATCTTAGTGTAATCCTTGCGTGGTTTGAGGATTATTAAACTTACTCGTGTTTTATCCGGATGCATTAGTACTAATTGCAAAAAGTAAGCTAGCTGAAGTAAGAAACAGCTATTTAAGTTGTTGAAAACTTAGCTAGGGTTATTTGGTAATCTAAGCATGCTAGTGAATTGTTTAAAAACAATATTTTGGTTTTGCTGTCAAGTTAATGACAAGATGGGAAGTCATGTTTGTAAAAATTTAATTAGTAGAAATAATTTATACAAGTTTACAAATTAGGCTTATTTTTTTGAATCCTGTGAAAGCAAGATTGTTTCTAACTTGGTGCCGATTCGGGTGCCGCTTAATCATTTACTGTCACCAAAGGTTAAGAGCAATTGGAAACACGGAATGTTTCAATGCTGTTGCAGCCACGAGGGAAGCTTTTCTTGGGGCTGGAGTCTTGATTCACTACGATCAGTCCGTGCCAGTGAAAAAATAGTTACGGATGCGTCGCCGGCTGGAATCGGCTCTTGCTCGATGTATACCATAACAATTGGAGATGATAGACCTATAGCGTTCTTTTCTCGAGCCCTAAGTATGGCAGAAATTGGCTATGCCCAATTTAATCGTAAGGTACTCTCGGTGGTATTTGGGGTGAAAAGATTCCACCAGTACTCGTAAGGCAGGAAGTTTACTTTACAAAATGATTATGAAAGCTTGTTTATGGATATTTGGAAACAAAGTATCCATTCTGGCAATGGCAGCCACCTGTATTCAAAGATGGGCCTTGTTTCTGAATGGGTATGATTTTGAGCTCCAGTGTATCCCTGGCAAAGATAATTTAATGGCAGAGTTTTTTTTTTGTCACGAATGCAAACCCTGTATTTGCTGCCTTCCAAACCAGCGATGGGATAGAGTGTTATGAACTTGGAAACTATTAACACATTCAGAACTGCTCTGAACCTAACAGTGCTCCCCCAGACCCCCCAGCTCCTTCGGTGAGGCTGCACCACTTTTAATTTGGTTCCTACGGCCCTGGTTGGCTTGCCTGTGTGAATCAGTTTTGAAACAGAGATTCGAACATATATAAATGTTGCAAAATATATTATTCGTTTTTCCCAGCGTTCCAAACGGTCATGAAACATTCACTCAAACGTATATAAAAGCAATAAATGCTATTTATGCAAGGGATCCTCGAAAATATGAGGAAGGTATGACCCTTTAATTTGTAGTTTTAGTATTAGTTCTTAATGGATCTTTGTGGGGTCGAGTTCTTAGTTCTTCAGCGTTCAAAGATGCTTTATGTAGCAAAAAAATCCGTGGACGGTTACTGGTTCCTTGAATAAAATATAATGTAATCTAATGTCATTTTTTGTTAGGTATTTTTTTGTGGTGAGAGGAATACCTGCATACCGAATTTACAACACTCGAACAACATGACTGACAAATAGTTACTTTGTGAATAGCAAAGGCCACCTTTCTTCTATAACCACAAGCAAGTTGTATGCCATTTCGATAATCCAGTTCTTCACCAGCAGCAAGGTACGCTACCTTAAACATAAAAAAGTATGCAAGAATCACTATTCAAACCAAAGAAATGTATTAGGATGTAGTCACGAATGCAAATTCTTCCATGGCTATCTTTAAGACTTAGTTAATTCTAAAATGGGTGGCTTATCGTAGCTTTTAATGGAGCATTTGTCAATAGAACTGTGCACGGTCGAATTGAACTCTCAAAATGCGTTGGCTCGAATTGTATTGGGTTATGTTTAGGGCAATGTTTGTTGCATTTTTTCCCCTTTGTTGAAAGTTTGATGTTATTGAACGTTCAATAAAGGTAAATTGTTGCTCTAGCAACAAGACATAGTGAGGTGCTCACATCGTGGCTTGAGACTTGATGCATGGTACATATGGCATGGTGATTTTATAACAAGGGATCAGCTTCTACTGTAATTCAGCATCCCAGAATGATTGATATTTGCAAACATTCAGCCATTTGTTTATGAACCGACACGCACAAAATAAGGACCAAGCTAAAACACTAATTCTCTCTATGAGAAGAATTAGGTGTAAGAATAGGTCAACTCAATAAAGATAAATGACACACTGAAGCACTGGACACTATTAGGCTGAATTTACAAAATCCTACTATGCGTTTTCACAGTTAGATGTATGTTTTTATTCCATGAGAATTACGATTCCTCAGTAACTAAGATGTAATTTGATTAATAATTGTATTGCATTAATTTTCGGCCATAGAATAAATAAACTAGAATAGAATAGAAAGAAAAATCTATTGGTATAACAATCTCGTGGTATAACAATTTTTCAAGGGACTTACTAACTATCATTTAGCAGCTAAAAGTTAGTTAAGTGATTATCAAGAGTCATGCATGGATTTTGGGATTTTTACATGAATTGTTTTTTAAGGCTTAGCTTCAAAAATTCTCCCTTTACGCATAAATGCTTTCTTTCACCTTCCTGGATAACAATATGAACCAGAGATTCAATAACAAGATTGCTTTGAAAGTAATATAACAACCGTTTAGAAGAGTGCCACAACTAAAACCTAGGTGTTGTTTTCCACAAAAAAATAGGCTACTGGCGGTTTGTTTACATAACTACCATTAAAAAAAAACATTTTTAACAACCCTACTATTCTTTTTCCGACGTTTTTAGCATACCTACTTTTAATTTTTGGCTTCACTATTTCTTTTTTTAACGTACGATGTATCACACAACCATTTCGCAATTCTACAGACCCATTTCTATTGAAGAATTGTGAAATGGTGATGTGATTTCTATTGTACTAGTAATCTTTGTACTTTCTCTGTTATTTCAGTGTTTTTTTTTTTTTTTGGCTTTTTCCTATTTTTGCTTATTTGTTACACTTTATATTATTCTGCTCGGACTTAATGTTAGGGCAGAGAATGAGATTCAGTTTGTGCATTTTGCCCCTTTTCGCTCCAGCAGATCATATTTCTCAAGCAATCAAATTTTCATTTTTTTTCACTATTCTCAAATTTTCATATTTTTTATATTTTGTACACTCTAGCTACGCCCCTTTATTAGTACCACGGACATTAACCAATTAACAAATTTTGTGACTTTATTCCCATGTCAATCACAGTGCCAAAATCAACACCCATATGAAATTTCATGGTATTTCAGTCTTCTGTAGGGAACGTCACGATTAAAATGCAGAGGTTTCAGGGTATTTCAATCTTCTGTAAGCTACTGCACTATTACAATACAGCTAATTACAGGCATTTCTGTATTCTTTAGGATATTCCATGATTAGAATGCTGCTGCTGATTAGAATGATTAAAATGATCCATGATCAGAATGTTGCTACTGCATTCTAATCATGTATTTCAGGGTACTTCTAGCTTGTATGAAGAATTCAAAATCAGAATGCAGCAAATTTCAGGCTATTTCAATCTTCTGTAGGACGGTGTGTGATTAGAATTCAACACAATTCATAGTATTACTACCATGTATGGAATAAACTATGATTTGAATGAGGCGAATTTTTGTGTATATCTAGCATTTATAGGATATTCCACAATAAGAATGCAGTGTATTTTAGGTCATTTCTGGCATTTGTGATATACTTTACCATTAGAATGCAGGCGTTTTGCACTCTCAATGACATGCATCTTCCTGCAATTCTCCCAACATTTGGTCCATGCAAATAAGACTTTTATTTGCTTATTTTTAATCTATAAAATTTCTTTAAATTATGATGAAATTTAGCAAATACTCAGTGAATACTTATCCCCGTAGTCGTATGTCATAATACATGGCACAATGTTGATTTGAAAAATGTAGCAAGACTTTGGAATTGATATTTAATGCACCATATTGCGATGGAGATCACTATTTGTAACTGGACGGCCTAACACAAAGCTGATTCTACCATGTTTATTCCTAATGAGGGTGCTTAAGTGTTTAGGTAACTAAGACGTAAGTCTTCCTTAAATACAATTGGCGCAGTCCTTTAATTTCATGTTTGTTGTGCTGCATTCATCTTGCACGCCCCCTCGAATTGTACAAAGCTAAAGTTATGCTGCTGGTCTCTGTATGTGATCCGCCTACATAATGTAATGGTTAGTAATTGAAGTCTGCGGAATAATCCAGTTTTGCTCTAGGTGATTGGTTTCTAGTGTATTGAAATCTAGGTTTTTATACACTATAAACTATAAAGTGAACTACGGTTTAAATTATCAGGGTGCTAAGTATTTTTTCTTTAATTTTCTGTTTTTTAGACTATCTAGCTCGTCTAGTGTTAGTATTAATTGCAGGCATCATCTGATGTAGATCCCATGAATGCTATAATTTAGTATGTATTAACTGTATAACTTCTATTTTAAAGTAACTCATGGAGCAATGCTTTATATTGTTCCAAGTCCTGATGTTTAAGTCAGGGGGGTTGGTTATCATAAAACGAACAGTTGCTGACATTTAAGGACTGGGCCGGAAACAAGGGGTAGTGTGTGGACATATGATACCCCAGCAACCCCGATAGTCTAATTGAGATATCTAGTTAGAAATAGTCCACATTTGGTGAAAATTGTCCCACCCAAAGCCAACATTCTGTATCCACCCTTCGCTTAATACTGGGGACTACTTTTTTAAGTGGCTGCGCACTCCATTAGCGTGTTTGAGATTATCTCTATTCCCTTCGTGGAAGATACCATAGCTTTGAGAAGGCCTTCAGAAATCGTTGCTTGAGCACACCCTTTGACCAGCAAATAGCTGTTATCACGGGCTTGTCGTGAGAACTCCCTAATAATGTTCTGCTGCAAGTGTATATTTTACTTTGTTTTCTATCTGGAATATTAAAAAAGGGTAAAGCCTGGCTCTCCCTGAGATCATTCTGCTGTACTTTTACATCTGTTACCCGTATACTTGAAGCAAGGCAGGTATCCTTAGGCGTAATAAATTCAATGTTGAATGCCGTCTCGTAACCTCTGAGTGGCAGAGCTTCATCTGCAAATGAGAAGAATCCTCTTTAACGCATCGTATAAACGCCCATTGTCAAAGCATCAACACTCTTTAAATCAAGTTCTTTAAAATGATATGAAGAGTACACGAAGACTGTGCAGATACAACTTATCTTAGAAAACAACACGATTAGGGATATTAAGTTTGCCACCAAGTATTGCCAAGCCTTTGGAGCATCACGGAATTGATAACTTCCATGAATTTCGTATGAATAAAACACTAAGCCAGTAGCACAGGCGACAAATCAACACACTTATATTTCGGTATCAACGAGATATTGAAGCGATACCTTCCGCAGAGAAAAATGTAAAGGATAAAAAGTTAAAAAACACCTCACATAACTGTATTCATGTTTCCGCCATGTTGGCTTCGTTGTCCTGAATGCTGACACTAAAATATGAAAATAGTAGGAATGAGTTGAATATGCAATCGATATTACACCTGCTGTTTCATGAAAATATCTCTTAAAATTAACACTTAAAAGGGGAACATACGTTTACAAATATATCAGGATGCATTATTTTTTTTTAGTATGATTACTTACAGGAACGTGTGTGCAGCTTGAGGGTTGCGTGTGGAATGAGAAAAGAAGTGACGTATGGTTAGAGTGGGGAAGTTGCAAATCATGTGCCAGGGTGTAGAGTGGGAGCAATCGAATACACAAAACGAAGGGAAATGGAGCAACTGGGGCAAAACATAACGAAAAGTGGCGGGGGGGGGAATGTTAATAAAAAATAGAAAATAAATAGAAAATAAAATAATAATAACAAATAACAAAAAGGGAGGGGGGAACAAAGGAAAAGAAGTGGAAGAGGAAAGAGAACAGGAAAAAAAAGGAAAAGGTAAGAAAACAGGCAGACCGGGAAAAAGGACGGATTTATGTACGAGATGGGGGTTGAGGATGGAAGAGTTTGGCCCAGTGGGTCATGGCCTGGGATGTAGGGAGGACATGGTTAGTAACAGTATTGCCTCGTCGAAAAATCTCGTAGGCTTCAAGGTTCAGTCTGGTCCTATGAAACTTTTCGTTGTGGAGCATTTTAATATTGTTGAAATTAGGTTTATGGCCAGTTTGTTTCTGGTGACGGTAAAGGGAACTTGAATCTTTCAGGCAGTTTAGGTCGGACTTGTGATTACTGACCCCATCTCAACCCCCATCTCGTACATAAATCCGTCCTTTTTGCCGGTCTGCCTGTTTTCTTATCTTTTCTTTTTTTTCCTGTTCTCTTTCCTCTTCCACTTCTTTTCCTTTGTTCCCCCTCCCCTTTTGTTATTTGTTATTCTTATCTTATTTTCTATTTATTTTATATTTTTTGTCCACATTCCCCCCCCCCTTTTTGTTATGTTTTGCCCCAGTTGCTCCATTTTCCTTCATTTTGTGTATTCCATTGCTCCCACTCTACACCCTGGCACATGATTTGCTACTTCCCCTCTCTAACCATACGTCACTTCCTTTCTCATTCCACGCAACCCTCAAGCTGCACACACGTTACTGTAAGTAATCATACTAAAAAAAACATCATGCATCCTGGTATATTTGTAAACGTATGTTCCCCTTTTAAGTGTTAATTTTAAGAGATATTTTCATTAAACAGCAAGTGTAACATCGATTGCATATTCAACTCATTCCTACTATTTTCATATTTTAGTGTCAGCATTCAGGGCAACGAAGCCAACATGGCGGAAACATGAATACAGTTATGTGAGGTGTTTTTAACATTTTATCCTTTACATTTTTTCTCTGAAGAAGGTATCGCTTCAATTTCTCGTTGATACTGATATATAAGTGTGTTGATTTGTCGCCTGTGCTACTGGCTTAGTGTTTTATTCATACTGATTCTGCACATTTTACACATTGATTCCATGATTTTCACACTGCTGCATTACATACGCCATAATAGTATTGCATGCTCAGTTCTTTAAATACCAACAAAGAATTAATAATACACAAACACCAGGGTGCGTGCTGCAATCTGTAATGCTTCAAAAGCTTGACATTACTTAGCAGAAAATCGAATATCAGCAGTCACTTTGCATGCACCAAATGAAGCGTACATGGAACTGTATTAGTGTACATTAACACTAAAATACAAATTTTAAGTTGTTCTATAGCTTTGCTGTAATGTTCATTGTTAATCGTCTATAGGCATTTGTTATAGAGACACCAATTTACGTATGTCCCTTAAATGAATGAAGAAGCAACAAAGCCATGTACAACCTTAACGAAAACAAATCTGAAGATAAACAAAGACTAGGATAAGGAAATGAATAAATACAAATCACTGTAAAATGATTTATGATTCATACTCTAGCAACCTTAGCCAAAGGATCAGGTAAAGAGTTTTAAGGCAATGTATAAACAGTTATGAAGCTGCAACATGGCTAAGAACTAAAAGGATACACATTTACGAAGTAGCAGCAAAGTGTAACATTCATAACCTTTGATAGATCAGGTAAAAAACTTTCAGTCCAATGATAAGCATTTAAGAAGCTGCAACAAGGCCGAGCGTCATTACAAAACTTAATAAGGACCCACAAATTTTATGAAGCAACAGAAAATCTACGCATAACCTAAGCCAAAAGGTAGGCTGAATGACTATAAAGCCAAAGTTACTCATACTCATACCCATACTCATACTCATGAGGCTGCAGCAAACACCAGAAAAACAGGATACAGATTTACGAATGTCCAGCAAGGCCAACCTAAGTAAAACTACACTTTTGCTAAGCTGCAACAAGGCCAAGCACAATACGAAAATACATTTATGAAGCCTCAAGTAGGCCAAGCAGAATAAGAGTGTACAGTTATGAACATGCTGCAAGATCAAAAACAATAAGGATACGCTTTTATTAAGATGCAACAA
Organism: Lithobius niger; assembly: GCA_023313725.1. Lineage (NCBI taxonomy): Eukaryota > Metazoa > Arthropoda > Chilopoda > Lithobiomorpha > Lithobiidae > Lithobius > Lithobius niger. The sequence goes on along the minus strand of JAHWFP010092379.1, from coordinate 63,560 downwards.
GGACAAAAACAATATTGATGTACATTGCTGCAGCTGTGCAAATCAAAATAAACATACACATGTACGAAGCCACATAAAAGGAAAATCATAACCTTAGCCAAAAAATTGGCTAAAGAGCAATAAAGCCAAGGATAAACAATTATGAAGCCGCAGCAATGTGAAGTAAAATAAGGATTCATATTTACGAAGGTGCAGCCAAGCACAAATAGAATATACATTTACAATGTTGGAGTAAGGCAAAGCACAACAACAAAAAAACACATACATGAAACTGCAAGAAGTTCAAGTACAATAAGGATAAATATTCTCGAAGCCACAGAAAACAGAGCCTAATCTTAGCCCAAAGATCAGGTAATCAGTCATACAGCCGAGAATTTACATTTTTGAAGCTACAACAAAGCAATGCAAAACAAGTACAGACATTTTTGAAGGAACAGCACGTAAAGCAAAATAGGGATACATATTTACGAAGCTGCGGCAATGCTGTGCACAAGAATAAATTTATATTTACACAGTTGCAGCAAAGGAAAGAGTTACGATACCCAAAAGATTGGCTAGACGTACCAAAGCAAAGTAAACACATTTAACCTATTTCCTAACCTAAGCCCCAGACTTTTCATATTGGCAAAACAAACCCAGCTTTTTCCAATTCTTTTAGAAACCAGTTATTTCCCAACGTATACAAAATCAGACACCTGGGAGTCAGGTTCACGAAAAATGCAAGTCTTCCTTACATTGTAAGAAGGGACAGACTTAAATAGTATTATTTCGATGTGGTCTGATGCATTAAAATTTGCCGGAAGAGCTGTGCCACTCTAAACTCCCTAACAACTAAAGTCGTTTCTGTCTTCCATAAACTTCTTCAAGGCTATTTTATAAAACATTGTAATTCCTTCTGTCACCTTTTGTTTTTTGAGGGTGAAGGGGACAGCATTTAACTTTGTCTTGACAGAATCTTTAACTAGGCTATACTGCATCATGTTACACTTCTTAAAAGATAGCTCTGATTGCAGAGCTTTTTCAGAATTTTACAAACGGACGTGTCTTACTCGTTAATTTCACTTTAGGTTCTTCACACTTGCCTATGTTATTATTCACCCAATTTTGACCACTCATTCCATTGAAGAGTTACGAGGGGTGAATGCTGCATATGTAAGCCAAATTGAACAGAAATGAATTGGTCTTTTAAGCAATAGGTTTTTAGACATGATGCATTATAAGAGTTTGAGGGGAATGCGATACAGTCCCTCCCCTCCCTCTGGAAAACACTCCCTCTGGAAAACCTCTCTGGTAAACCAACCCACTCTCTGGTAAACCACCTCGTCCTCTTTGGTAATCCACACCCTCAGGTAAACCACCCCGTTACTGAGGAGGTTTTCTTAAGGGATGTCCAAGTTTACTGGAGTGACGCCAAGATTTACCGAAGCAAGCAGAAGCTATATTAACGTTTACTTGGCTTTCTTGAGTGATAGGAAGATTTTTTAAGTGACATCAAGGTTTACCGAAGCAACCAGAAGTGATGACAAGGTTTACCGAAGCAACCAGAAGTGATGACAAAGTTTACCAAACCAACAGGAAATAATGTAAACGATAACTTCAGCCCCATCAAGATGCACGAACGATCCTCTCCAGTGAAACACCCCACCCACTCCCAGAAAACCCCCCTCGACCTCCTCTCCGGCACACCACCTTTTCTCTGAGGTTTCTTTCAGTCCTCACGAAAGCAAACAAAAGTGGCGTCAATGTTTAGTTTACTGCCATCGAGATACATGGGGATGCTTGTAGGGTTTACTTGAGGACCAGCAATGATGTACTGCAATGAAGTCAAGGTTTACTCGAGCACCATCAAGGTGTATGAGGGTGATTGCAATTAAGGTTTACTTGAGAACCAGAAGTGATATACTGTAATCACGTCAAAGTTTACTGGAGTGATGCCGAGCTTTACTAGATTAGTTGGAAGTGACACCGAGGTTTACTTGAGCACTGTCACGATGTACAGTGGGCATTTTGCAATGTTTGCTCGAGTGGAGTGGAAGTGAGTTACTGTAATGACGTCAAGGTTTACTAGAATGACGTCGAGCTTTACTGCAAAAACCAAAATTGGATGCAAGGTTTATTGGAGCGCCATCGAGCTGTATGAGGGACAATTGCACGGTTTATCTGATTTTTAGTGTATCTGGAGATGTGACATAATTGAAAATGACTCCTAGTATTTCGAAAAATATTCCGATAAGCTGTGTAGCATTTAAAAAAATAAAATTTCCAGTAGATATTTGTGTGAATTGTGGACACAGTCAGTTACACAATTTTGCTCTTTTTGCAGTCTCTGTGACAACGTAATAGAGCATGACGGAAAATTCAAGCGCTGTCTACTGTGGAATCGTCATGATGACGCCATTTGATTTGGCATCGCCGTTACAATGGAAGAAAATAGAGGTGGAAATCTTTGTTAAATTTAGCTCAGTGCAACTTTGTTCACCATTGGAGAAGGTAGCATTTAGCATTGTAAGTACAGATTTTTTAATTAAGCAAGAGTGGTGAAGTCGAGTAAATTTTCTGTTGTCGGTGGTGTGAAGAACCAAGCCATTCGAGGTAGCACCATTTTTTTTTCGTTTTAGAAGGATGCTTTACTTTCCAGTTGTTGGTGCAGGTATAAAATACATATAATAAGACCAATGGTTTCCAGTTAAATCATTCAATCAGGAGTAGGTGCAGAACTAGTCTGCAACTCAAAAACACCCATATACTGAGATACTAGAAAGTGTCATCAAACACGTATTACGGCATATTCAATGTACATGAGTATAATAGCGAAATTTCGTAGGACATGGCCGATGGTGGAACGGGCTGGATTAAAGTGCTAGTCTTTCCCAGCGCTTACGAAACTGCTGATGTGAATTATTTCATTAAAGCTGCTTTAGAGCAAAATGGGCACGAATATCTGAATAAACTTGATTTTCATTAATCCGACTTATAAAGTTTCGTTTTTGAGAGACGAGAGTTTACGCTCTGTGTTGGCTATTCCATAGGATGTTCATACTGAATCTCATCCAGTGCAAAAAGCAATTCCAAATCGCTGGTTATTCTTTGAAAAATTGCATCAACATCAACCTGACACATTCGTTCAGACTCAAGAAACCAGGTGTAAACTTACTCGATATTCGTCACTTTCTACGCCCAGACCTCTATATGCCTATTATATCCTTGAGACCGTGTTGATCCCTGGACTAAAATATGCTTGGTTTAACGATGAAACGACCATGGAAACGCTCTGAATACCCTAATCCAAAATAGCTTATTGAGAAACATGTCCATTTTCAATAAAGACAATTTAACCTCAAGGCGAGTGTTTATCTACCAATTGAAAGACGAAAAGGTGGCAAGGATAAGCGCTAAACCTCTGCCTCAAGATAAGGACGAAGAAATTTTGTGCCTGTCATGAGATCCAGGAGATGATGAACCATTTTCTACTAGCCGATGCTTTCAAAGATTTTGGAAAACAGTGCATTAAAGAAACAAGAGGACCTCTGCTACTGCATATCGACTCTAGGGTTCAGATTGTCTGCCCTTCTCTGAATGTTAAGATCCAAGTTGGAACTATTCCTCCTCGTCAGCAAGCACAACCTGATCACTTCTGGCATTCGCGGTTGAGTTTTCTTCTTAGGGAACAGATACGCAAAGGCCAACAACAAGAACCTACCCGACCACTTCTTTGATCCCCACCAACCTTCCACCTACGTAATCGATTTGGACATGAATAATCTGTACAAATTCTGTACTGTTATTCCCTTCATTACAACAGGTTCTGTTATCTTTCAAAAGAGGAGATTGAAACTTTGACGTGACACCGTTCCCAACAATGCACATATGGGTTACACTTATGGGATGCCCAGAACGATTTCCCTAATCTCCTGAAATGCTGAAGAACAGGGCGGAGTTCATATATTCCTATTCAAAAGAGCTAAGAAAATACTTGAACCACTCTCTCAAGTGACAGCCAAGCATGTACCAAATTGCTTATGAAAAAAGCCTACGTGGTTATGTGGTCCACTATCATAACATGAAGTTCTACCATCGCTAGGGACTAGCTCTTCGCCGTGTTGTTAGATAAAACCCTTGCTTTTAACCAGAGGCCATGGATGAGGAATTATTTCGAATTCAATACTGATAAAAGCCAGCGGTCGACAATGCTATTCAAAAAGGATTACTTCAAACTGTTGAACAATTCAGTGTTCAGTAAGATTAAAGACAATAAGCATGAATGGCTCAATTTCAAACTATCCACGGAATTTAGAATGGAATTTAATACAAATGTCGATTCGCTCTACATCTTGCACGAAAAACTCGTTCAAATCGAGCATCACCCTGTAAGTGTGACCTGCAATTTCGTCATGTATTCCAAATTTGTGATACTAGAACTTTCTAAAGTAGCCATGTTTCAATTTCATTATAACTATGTCCAGCAGTAGTATGTCAAGCTCCTGTGCTGCATGGGCACCAACAGCTTCTCTTATCAAATTGAAACTGATGATGTGTACGAGAATATTCTTGGGGACAGTATTGCTTCGATACCAGTAATTGTCCCTAGAAAAACCACCAATTTTTATCCACCTCGAACAAACAAGTACAAAGAAAAATGAAGGAGGAGATGAGTGGCGTTTCCATCCTAGAGTTCATACCTTGCATTCCCAGATGTACACTATCAGAGACCAATTACGCCCAACAACGATGAAGGTGAAGGAGATACAATCATCCTTTGTGAGAAAACAGTTGGGTATTGGTGATTAAACGTCCTCCCTAACATCGTCTTCTACTCCTCTGAAGGGGACCTGGACAAAGATTACCAGTTGCGAACACGAACTGATCATGGTTGTGTGTGATTGAGGCATATGACGATAACATCGATTAGGAGGTGGCTTTGATAAGCAACTAGGAGGGTGAATAAAAAGCCAACATCGCTCTCGAAATGCTAAAAATTGAGAAAAGTGGATTGGGAGAAGGCTGAAGGAAACGTATAAGATACCCTCAGATGCGATCTGCTCGAAAACGGTTGTAAAAAGTTACAGAAGAGATTAGCAAGAAAGAAACAGCTGGAATAGGAAAACTTGGCCTCACTACACGTAGACCTTAAGAAGACAAGGATTGAGGAAAAAGCAGTTAATAAGGGAAAGCATGTGCTGCGGAAACAGAAGAGTAGCAAGAAATAAAGCGTGAGAAAAAATGCTGCGGGATGACAAAAGGTCACTAGGACGAAACGTAAATGTAGAAAAAGGAGAAATTCGTAAAGAAAGCTGTTGCAAAAAGAAAACTACTGGAAACGAGTTGGATTCAGAAAAGAAAGGTAGACTGGCAGAAAGATGAGCTTGCAAAGAGGAAAAATTGCAATTTTAATCTCCAGCATCAACATTAGATTTTGAGTAGTTTTAGTCACATGGATTATTTGTACAGGGAACACCACATTAAAAAATGCCTCTAATGTTTTACCTAACGGGTGTTGTGGAAAAAAGTATTTATTGTGTTCATTTTTACGCTACTTCTCTTGAAGCGATATCATATTCACTCACTCCAACAAACCTTGATACCTTGATAACCCAATGCAATTTCATGTAGAACTGTGACATCCCTTCTGGAATATATAAACTTTACGTATCTACAATATGTCACTTCTGCCCTGCTAGAGTGAACCTTATGTTCGTCCGTCATACACCTTCAATTGCCCTTGGAATTGCACTTGACGTCATTGCAGTTCGTCACTTAACCCCACTCGAATAAACTATACAAATTGCCCCCGGTGTGTCTATGGTGCCCGAGTAAACATGGACGTAATTCCTGACTGCACTAGTAAAGCTTGACATTGCTTCAGTAAACGTTTGACGTCGTTACAGTACAATTTCTCGAAGCAACTTTTTATATCATTAAAGTAAACCGCCTATGACGTCACACAATAAAACCTTGACTCCACTAAAAAAAAATCCTGAGTAGGGGATGATTTATCTGAGGTGGTATATTAGAGTAGGGATGATTTACCTGCGAGAAGTCAAGAAAACCTCTTCAGTTGGGGTGGTTTACCAGATAAGTGAAGGCTTACTGGTGCGTTAGTAGCTTACCAGAGAAGTGGTTTACTGGAGAGGAAGGGGTGATTTTTATGGAGGGGGAGCGTGTTGCCAACCATATCGCATTAACTCTTCTTATATTTCTACTTTACTTTTGAATACTGCAGAAGTAGAAATATAGAGCAAAACAGTGTACTAAATTCAAGCATCAAGTTACCAAAACGAGCTTACTAAACTAAAAACCTAAATCTGTTACTACTGAAACAAACCTGAATGAAATTGAATGCATGTTCCATATGGGGTGAAAACTTTGCTCATTTCAGGCTGGAATTTTGCCTGAAAGGAATCCACATAGAGCCATGTTGAAATAATATTGGGAAGTTATCATGATTGACACAACACAAGCGTGCAATTACATAAGCTACACCATACGATTGGAAAGCTGCACCTGTACAGCTGCACCTGTCACGGTTGCCCATCGCCTTCCATCAGGCTATTCTGTGTTTTCTGCAGAGCTTTTGGCTCTCGGTTTGGCAGTGGAATGGATCCTTGACCTTTAGGGCACGCATTTCATTGTCTTTAGCGATTCCATGAGTGCCCTGGAGTCCTTGGCGAATTACAATCCTCGGAACCCCTTGACACAACGTGTCCAAGCTTTGCTTTCCCACTTGCCTGGCCGGCAGAAAACCGTGCTTTTCTGCTAGATCCCGGGCCATGTTGGGATAGGTGGGAATGAGCAAGCGGATTCTGCAGCGAAATTGGCCGTTTCTGGCCCGCTCCGGAGGGATCTCGGCCTTGTTCCCTCAGACGCCTTTCCAACTCTGCGTCTGAGGTTACAAGCTTTTTGGCAAGCCTTGTGGGACAGTCAAGTCGGTAATAAGTTGCGTGCTATTAAAGGCACTGTTGAGGAATGGCACTCGGCGTGTTGCCGCAGTCGCCGTGAGGAGATGGTGTTGGCCCGTTTGCGCATTGGTCACACTCGACTTACTCACTGTTTCCTTTTGCGGGGGCTTGACCCTCTTGAATGTTCTTGGTGTCGACAGCCACTTACGGTCCGGCACTTCCTTGTTGATTGTCACCATCTTGATGGTGTTCGTCGTCGTTTCCATCTTCCGCATGACATTGCGCGTCAATTGGGTGATAAGTCTGTCCTCCTGTCCGGTGTTTTTCGATTTTTGCAGGAGGTACAGATGTATGACAAGATTTAGATTAGGGGTTTGAATAACATCTCTGTAATGTGTGGTGCAGTGGCAACCCGGACCACTGCACTGTGACTGAGGTTGGCGCTAATGACCAAGTTGTCGACGCGCCATTAAGCCTCAATCCCCCCCCCCCCCCCTGTACTACTTTTGCTAGTCCTATCCTATACCGGTACTGGTTCAGGATGGATTGTCTGATATGTGGCAGTACTGATAATAATAGTAATACCAATTTTACCTGCTAATGGGTGTGGAAACACAAGGGATTGCCCACTTACACCGTCCCAATGATCATCGTTTCAGTAGGTGCGTTGTAAAAATTTTGCAAGGTCAGTTTTACGGATTGCTCGTTTAAAGGATGACATTGTCATCAAAGATATGACAGTATTCGATAAGGAATTCCAGCAGTCAACAACCCTATTAGCAAAGAAGAACTTCCTACAATCTTTCATGGAAGATTGCTTTTGCAATTTCAGATGATGCCCACGAGTATGGGTGCTTAGAGATAATGAAAAAAATTATAGAAAAAATCGGAGGTTCGTCTTTAACAATTTGAAAGGAGAGTCCATGGTCATGTCTGAGTCTGCACAATTCGAGTGGCTCCAGTCCCGTTCTACGAAGCCTGTCACCAGCCGATAACCAACGCAGCTCACGTATGGAATGAGTGAAAGTACGCAGCACTGATTCCAGCAAGTCGATGTCCTTCAATGGGTGCGGTGACCAAACGGGGCTGGAGTACTCCAATAGTGGTCTCATGTAGACTTTAAATGCCCACACTTTTGTATTGATGTCAGTTTTGACAAAGCACCTGTTAACAATAAACAAACGTCGGAAGGCATCCGAAGAAATTTTAAAGCAATGCCCTGAGAACTTAAGATTGGAATTAAACAGGATGCCCAAGTAATTAACCGAGTGCTTTTCCTAGATCTTGGATCTGTCAATAAAATAGTTTGGCGACCCAAAATGGGCCCTGATAACCATCGAATGACATTTGGGCAACGAAAGAGGCAGTTGCCATTCCTTGGACCACTGTGCGACATTGTTGAAAATGGAGTAAAAAGCACGGTAACAGATTATGTGAAGGCAAACCAAGCAGTGCTACATAAAAATACAAACAACGTTTCGAAAATTATCAATTTTCTTCTTCAGGTTAGCCAAAAAATTAAAGCATGGCAAAAGCCACTAAGTCAACCTATATTAAAAGCATAAAACAGACATTTAAAACGGATAAAAACCACCAATTTCTCCCCTCAAAAGAGGCAAAAATGGCAGCCGAAAAGCAACGACCCACCTGCTCCATTGGGATGCCACGTCGCAAGGCAAGATGTATGCAAATTGGGGATCAGTTGTGATGCATTCGTTATGTTGGTTTTACAATATGCCTGGCAAAAGAGTCGAGTTTAAGTGATTTAATTACAGGAAAATATTCTTTTATAAATTTATTATCTGACATTAAGTGGTTATGTACAGGTGGTGTATGTGTATGGATGACCAGCGAGGCAGTGTTGCACTGAAGAATTTGATTCGACTTTTAATTTGAAGTTTGATTTATGGGTTGCCGTATGTTCCGTAAGTTTTTGAATGGATTGTCCTACATATGTAGCAGTACAGGTTGGCTCCGTATTCGAATTCCCTGTACGGAGCCAACCTGTACTGCTGCATATGTAGGACAATCCTTTCAAAAACTTAAGAAACGTATGGCATCCCATAAATCAAACTTAAAATTAAAAGTCGAATCAAATTCTTTAGTGCAACACTGCCTGTCAACAGGCAAGTTGCCAGACAAATACGCAACAGGCCACACCCCTAACTTGAACAAGGTCCAAATATTGTTTCGAAAAAAATACACCAGGGCAAGAATAAATCTAGAAACGCTGGTCATCCATACACATGCACCACCTGTACATAACCACTCAATGCCAGATAATAAATTTCTAAAAGAATATTTCCTGTAATTAAATCACCTTAACTCGACTCTTTTGCCAGGCATATTGTAAAACCAACATAACGAATGCATCACAACTTTGAAACACGTGACCCCGATTTGCATACACCTTCCCTTGTGACGTGGCATCCAACGGAGCAGGTGGGTCGTTGCTTTTCGGCTGCCATTTCTGCCTCTTTTGAGGGGAGAAATTGGTGGTTTTTATCCGTTTTAAATGTCTGTTTTATGCTTTTAATATAGGTTGAATTAGTGGCTTTTACCATGCTTTAATTTTTTTACTAACCTGAAGACAAAAATTGATAATTTTCGAAATGTTGTTTGTATTTTTATGTAGCACTGCTTGGTTTGCCTTCACATAATGACATTGTTGACAACAGGTATGAGCTTTGCCCAGTCATTACACAAAATCAGTTTCTAGCCTTCAGATCATCTGCAAATTCAAGTTCAAAGTTTCAAACTTCGTGTTGTCTTGTAAGTCACCAACAAACAGAATGAAAAGAAGGGGGCCTAGCACCGAGCCCTGCAGTACACCACTCGTGGTTGGCAGCCATTCTGAGTAGGTAGAATTGAATTTAACTCGCTGTTTACGATTACAGGGGATGCCCTAATCCAGTCCATCATAATTTGCCATTAATACCAAGGATGATAAACTTAGAGATTAACTTAGAGTGCACTACAAAGTCAAAGGCTCTCTGGAAATCAAAATAGATCACTTCAGATGACACACCCAGATCAACCGCCAAGGTCCACCTGTCCACTATTGACAGGAGTTGCATTGTGGTCAACCTCTGCAGCAGAAAGCCAAACTGGTTATCATCAAGGTCATGGTTTTGGCAGTGTTGTAGAATGTGGTTTCTTATAATAGATTCCATAATTTTCTATAACTAAAAACAGAAGTTAAGTTAATTGGTCTTTAAGTAGTAGGAAGGGTTGCATTTCCATTTTTTTAAACTGAGTATAAATTTTGCCACACACCAAGTTTTAGGTATTCGGCCAGTACTGAAGGATACAATAAAAATGATCGAAAGGGCTGGCACAATTTCTGTGGCTACTTCTTTATAGAAGACAGATGAGTAACCACCAGGGCCCATTGCCTTACTCGCTTTCATTTTCATCATTGTGGTAAAAATCTCAGGAAAAGAGAAACTTAGATTATCGTTGTTGCTATTGCTGGGCGAAATCTTGCCATGATACACAGGCTCAACCTGGTTGTCAATAGTCCCCAATTCTTGTGACGCCCGTTGGCACGCTCTAAGTCACCTGTTAAAAGGAGGTAATCTCCAAAATAGGTGGTAGGTGTCTTGTTGATCCTGTCATAACCCTATAGTGTCTAAGCAAAGAGTGCATAGTTCCTTCTTGGAGAACCGATTTAGCTAATTCAATATACCAGGTGGTAATCAAAGTGGCATATTTCCGGCTACAGGCTTCATAGTCATTTTGTAGGTCAGTGGTTTTCCTTAGCTTTAGTGGGCGCCATAGTTTTAATTTCTGTTGCCCAACTTTGCATATGTTTCTTGGCAGCATTTGCTTAGTGGTCGGTTTATTCTTAGGGGCAATGCAACAGAAGTCAACGTTTGCAGTAAGAAACTTAATAAAACATTCCCATAACGAGTCAAGTGAGTTTTTGCCGTGTGAAAGGCACTTGAACCAGTTGATGGATCCAGTCAGGTGCCTATGTAGATCTAAGTCGATTTTGTAATTTGTAGTCTTTGATCGGTCCAATTTAACAATATCACAGTTTACCTTAAAAGCGACAAAAAAATGGTCACTAGTACCTAGTTTGTCTTCAATGCTAATGTCATAAACAAGCCTGTCTTCCTGGGTAAAAATCCAATCCAGAATGTTATTTCCCCGCATAGGTTTATTGACAAGCTGGGTTAGACCGAAATGTTAGCAGAGAGGAAAGGAAATCTTTGTGTTGCTTCTTGGAGGCACTGAGTGTAGACCAATTAACTGTGTAGAGATTGAAATTGCCCATTCGAGTAGATAGGGTGGAGTTCCTTAATTATAAACGAGCTAATATCCAATGCAGCGAGATCATTATCACTGTGTGGGAGATATCCTAAGACAAAGTTAGGTTTCAGAGATGGTTTGCGTACAGACATCGCTTCCGCATTATGAGATATAGATTTAGGTATCAGGTCAACATATGGCCTGTAGGCTATGATGACACCACCTGCGTGTGAACCACGATCTAGGCGTAAAATTTGGTAAGGCAGGTGACGAGCAATCATTGGGTTGGTGTATGTAGAGTTAAGTCATGTTTCGGTGATGAAAAATACATCAGTCATCAGATCAGCCATTAGGGCGTAGAAGAAAGGAAGATTTTTTGGAATACTTCTTGCGATAATTAAGTTTCAAGTGAGTTTGTTGGATGGGGGAAGTTTGCAAAACTTGGTAAACAAAAGTTGCACCCTCTGTTTCATTTAATTAAGAAAAGGGCTACACCTATCCAACACACTATAAATTTCCATAATCAGGCAATCTTTTCCCTCTGCAGTTAAGTGATGCCCGTCTCTGTCCATGAAGGATCGATTATGCCAAATGTGATTATCAATACAAACAAAGCTGATATTTTCAGCAACACAAAGGTTTCTTAAAAGAGGGTTTGTATGTGTCACTTTTCCGTCATCATCTGGGTTTTGGCTAAAAAACTTTGGCGGTAGTGCAATTATCACAATATTTGGTAAAAAATTGTTTGTTACGGATTAGATCAATCATGCACTGTGTCTGGAGAACAATTCTATTTGGATTATCATTTAAGATATTGTTAGACCCTGTATACAGGATAAATTTAGCTTCTTGCTTAATGGAATCGATAATCAACGGTAACTTGGCCAGGATCTCGTCCGATCTACTTCTTGGCCATGTCCAGGTCTTTGAGACACATTTCTTGGAAAAAAAGGTACCTAAGCAAACTTTCTACTTGGCCAGTTGAAGAAGGAGTGAAAGGACAATGCTTATGAAAAATTTTCTTCCTCTCAGTTGACTTTTTTAAAATTAATTTCGATTTTTGTTAAAATAACTAAAGAATGACTTGAGACATGAACTGAAAATTACTACCATTCAAAAGCTTTTGAAAAGTAAAACGGTTGAAGTAGTGATTTTGAGGTGAAAACTGGTCAAACCGGAGTACACTGCTACAAGAACCTTATACCTTGTAGGGAATCACAGGTATACAGTTGGGCATGGGTTTTTATGATGCCTGCATAACGATGATTCGTAAGATGTTGCCTATCAGCAAACTAATTATTCCAGCTATTTGAAAATCCTTAAAGTTTCGCAAATTAAAACGGACGAATGACCCATTTTGTTGGTTTTCGTCGTCGTTTCCATCTTCCGCATGACATTGTGCGTCAATTGGGCGATAAGTCTGTCCTCCTGTCCGGTGTTTTTCAATTTTTGCAGGAGGTACAGATGTATGACAAGATTTAGATTAGGGGTTTGAATAATATCTCTGTAATGTGTGGTGCAGTGGCAAACCGGACCACTGCACTGTGACTGAGGTTGGCGCTAATGACCACGTTGTCGACGCGCCATTAGGCCTCAATTCCCCCCCCCCATTTTGTTGTATCAAGTTCAGGTTTAGAAATGCTTCACCACCTTTGCTGGTTTGGAGGAACGTAAATATTGGGGTAGCTGGGTTTATGGAGTTGAAGTCATTACCAGTCATTAGTGGTTGTTTGAGGGGTCTTTCCTGGGCCAACTACTCTTTGTGATATGACTAGTGGCTTTGGGTTGACCTCTGTCTCGCAGTTTGCTGATGACCTAAAGCTTAAGCCAACGGTGTAACTTGTTTTCATATGAAATTGCATTGGTGGTAAGATTGTCTACAGAGCGACAGCTGCCGATCTCAATTTGAAAATGCCAAATGAAGCTTTTGTGAAGAATGAATCAAAACAGAACCTACCCATCAGACATGCACATTCTACCAAATATTGATGTAGTAGAAGATTTTTGTCGTCTGGTTCAGTAGTAACCTTACGTTTGGTCTTCACTGTACCAAAATAACAGCAGCTGTGTTTAAATAACTAGCAAATGTAAAACACTGTTTTTCAGCCGGGGAGCTGAAGATTCAAGTTTGAGCATTTAAGGACTTTGTGCATACTATATTGAACTATCTAAGATCAATTTGGTCGCCCTTACTGTTGCAGGATATTCAATGAATTGAATCTGTTCAACATAGGTTTACGAAGGCACTTCCTGGATTGCGAAACGTCCTTTATATTCAATGATGTTGGCTAACACGCATTGGAATAATTGAACTAAGGAACCTAAAGACCAATCTGATCCATACCGACAAAACTGTGCATGACCATCATCTATTGGCTCGTAATTTTTTAGAACCAACAAATACAAATAATACTCGAGGACACGCATTTAAGCTAAATCAACAAGTTGCACGATCAAACGCCCAAAGAAACTGTTTCTCTTTGATTGTATTTGAACCATGGAACTCATTACTAGACACTACAATATCATCAAATACTGTGCAGTGCATGCACAGAATTTCAAATTCATTTATTCTTGTGAAATTTTTGTATCGTATGCCTGAGTAGCTCTGAACTGTATTTCAGGTCCCCTAAATTTACGTTCCTTTAGCGTGGAGCAACGCATCTTTGCTCTTTTTTTAATGTTTCTTTTTTAATTGTCTTCTCATACTGTTTTTATGGTTTCGTTATGCTTTTACTTTGATATGATTTCACAAACAAATTGGTTTTAAACTATTTTAGTAATGATTTGTTAATAATTGATACGTAGTTAAGTAATAGTTAGTTCAGTTGCGAACATTGTACGACTTTTAATCTGTGCCTCATACATGCTAAGTGATTTTTTTAGGCTGGCTGTTAGTGACTATTCAGTACTTGCTTGTTCTGCTGCTCACGAAACAAAGTTTATATTATTATCATTATGAACCACTAACTTTCGAATTTTCCAATGGCAATTATGCAATTGCTTACATGTCTATGCATAGCGAGCGGGTAAGGTAAGTCATTTCATCAACTGGTATTGCTAACATTATGAAATGAGCTGCATAACCCATATACATAGAAATGTGAGTATTTATGTAATTGCCAGTGGCAGAATCAAAAGTTATTGGGTTATGACAATAATAATAATAATAATAATAATAATAATAATCATAATAATCATAATTTTTTTTTTATTATGGCTAAGGAAAATACCACGTGAAGCACAAAAAGCACTTGTGTACATGGTAAAGTTACATCAATAAATGTAAAGGTTGGCAATACAAAAGCAAGCAAAACAGAAAATGATTAGTGTAAATTACATTAAAAAATAAAGAACATCAAAACAAAGTGAAAAATAATTAGTTACAAGTAAAGCATATGTGAATATCATTACAAAATAAATTAATATGTAATTACAAAAATAGCAAAAGTGTGGACAAAGTGCTTGAGAACTAGTAATTTAAGAAACACTACTGAAGTTCTCCTAATTTTTTCTAGTATTTTTTAGTTAAATTTTTAGGTAGTGTGAAGCTGACCAAGCAAACATTTACATATTTAGTTACCGATTAACCACTTTTTTATTTCTTTTTTCACCACACCAAACTTGGTCAGGAAGAAAAGATTTTTGGGTAATTTATTAAAAAGGTCGGGTATAAAAAAGTTACTAGAGCTGTTACCATAATTATTTCTAATACGCGGTGTAGGTAATTGCAGTGTGTTGTGTCTGTTTAATAAAATATTTTTATCCAATTTATTGAAGATACGAAAATAGTTCTTCAACAAAACAACGTAATTTCTTAACATGATCACCTTAAGTATGCCGTGTTTCTTATGCAGTTCCTCGGTAGAATATTTAGCGTTATTTTTAAAAATTATTTTAATAATTTTATTCTGAATTTTTTGAAGTCTTTCTATCGAATAATTTGGGGCAAAACCATAGATTTCAATGCAGTATCTCAAAATGTGACTCTACCCAAGCAAAATAAATTATTTTTTTATTTTTTTCATTCAGCACGTTTCTAAGTAAATACAATTTTGGCATAATGCCCCTTAATTTTTTAATTAGTTGATCAATGTGGTCTTTAAATTTATATTTTGAATCAATATTAATGCCCAAGTATTTTGCATTATTACACTTTAATGGCAACGTTTTCAAGACTTTTTCTCAGGTAAATTTTTTTTTCAAGTTGTATTCTCTAATAATAATAATAATAATAATAATAACAGTTTATTTTCAATTACAATTACATATTGTAACCCTAGAAGTCATAAAAAAATTACTTGTGTGAGAACCACGTATACATTCCAGTTATAAATTTTACGTTTTTTTTAGCTAACTAAGCCTAATTACGTACATTCCTCACTGCTACCACGGTAGCTGATGTTATAAACAATTATACAAATATCATTTTATCATATCTAAAAATAACAAAAACAAAAAAAAAACATTTTATTCACTAAATAACACCTTAATGAGGGGGGGGGGATTGAGGCTCAGTTTTAATATTTCGATTTTCATACTGAGATGATAAATTTTCTTTATTTTTATTATTCCACAACCAATCAGCACATTGTATAATAATGGTTTGCAATTTTTTCTGTTAGTGTTTCACTTTTTGCTTCTCCATTACAATTTTTTATATAAATATGGACAATACAAGATTTTTCCATATGGCTTGTTCCGTGTTTTTTTTATTACTTCCTCTCTGGTTGGTGAATCAATTTTCTGTACAAATCCCAGTTTTGCTAACATGTTTTCGTATTTATCAATCCAATTTTGTTCATATTTATCCTCCATTTTGTCTTGATCTATTAATATATTTATATTAATATCTGCTATTAACATCTGGCATATATTTTTCCTCTTTTCTGGTGCAAGTATTTTTTTTTATTTTTGCTATGCTTTTTTGGTTAAACTTGTTTTTTTATAGACTGCTAGAATTCTAAAAATTTCATTTTTACTTACTGTGTTTGTTAACTCCATATCTATATAGTTATTTTCATCATCACTTTCATTCAATAATAATAATAATAATAATATTGATAATAATAATAATATTACATAACATAAGTTATTGCCAAAGACAGTGCTCGAAGCTTCAAGAGCTTGTATGAGCAGCAACATGATTTATACACTATCACACAAATATTAACTTTGAATTATGAAAGTATTACATTACATTGCATATAATTATACATATTCATATATTACATAATAATAATAATAATAATACTTTTATTAACAATTACAGTTACATTGTAATCCTCGAAGCTACTGAAAATAGCTAGTGTGAGTTTCTAATACATCATATTCAAAACAATAAATTTTTACTATTATTATCAATTAACACTTTGCACTAGGTGGTATTTTATTTTTACTTACTAATATGTTCAGTGTATTTTTAAGATTCTGATATTAATTTTTCTGAGTATTAGTTTTTGGTCGTTTAAATTTTGATATTCCAACATCTCTTGTTAATTCAGTAAAGACTTTCGGTATATACCACGTTCTATTTCTCTTACCGTATGTATTGTTCCATCTTGGTAGGAAGAACATTTCTGTATTATGTCTTAAATTTGTATTCTTGTCTTTGTTATAAAATTTAAGTTGATTTTTGTAGTATTTTTTTGAAAGTATAACATAGTTTTTTAGTTTCACAATTTTCAATATCTTATTTTCTTTAAATAAATCATTAGTCTTTTTTTTTTGTTTTCTGTTTCCATATAGTACTTTAATTTATTTAGTACTTTTTTGCAATTTTTCTAATAAATAGTCTGATGTTAATCCATATAGTTCTATTCCATACCTTAAGATGCTTCCAATCCAAGCAACATATAATATTTTTTATTTTGTTTGTTTAAAAGTTACGCAGTTGATACATTTTAGGCATCACTTGTCTTATTCGTTTTATTAACTGTAGTATATGTGCTTTGAAATTCCAATTTTTGTCGATTCAATCCCTAGATATTTTGCAGTTCTTTTTTTCTAATTGGGTACATTTTTTATCACACTTATCTTTGTCACATATTCCATCTGTAGTTAGATTTTTACAATTTCCATAGTGTTTAATTATCCAAATATTTTTGTTTTTATTCGTTATTGGCACCGTTATAATTATCTAACTGAACTGTTTTTTTCCTTGCTTATAAACAGCTCGTGTTCAACAAACCAGTCATTTGTTAACAATAATAATAATACTGCTTTATTCAAGTACAGGTACACGTACGGCACAGGTACTGGCACGAAGTCCATACAGACTTGTGTGTGCAAGCAAAGAAAACATGTTATTATTTTTTTTTAAATACATCTACTATTATATCAAGTAACTGTTAACATTAATTAAACATTTGGTATTTTGTTCACTTGTCTATTACACTTATACATTATTATTATTTTTTATGTACACATAAATATTTACAATTAAGTCTATAAGTTATCAACATTAATTAAACAACATGGTATATTCCTTCACTTGTCAATAATTTGCATATATTAAATGGATCTCTTTCGTCTCCTTATTTTTTATTGATTATTTAATAGCCATTTTTTGATCTTGTGTTTCATTTCACTATAATTTTGGATGCGTCTTAGTTCCGTTGGGATTTTGTTAAATTTTGACGGTATAAGAAATTTCATGGTTCTCTTAATAATAATAATAATAATAATAATAATAATAATAATAATAATAATA
>JAHWFP010092379.1:1812-45688 GCA_023313725.1 Lithobius niger | reverse complement strand
TAATAATAATAATAATAATAATAATAATAATAATAATAATAATAATAATAATATATATTTCAATACCAAATTACCATAAAATTGCAATCCTTATTATTGCATTCCAATATTAATAATAAATATAATATGAGAGTTGCCCGAATGGACGTTGTTTGTTCTGCTTCAACCTGACGGTCAATCACCATGCAACGACCCCTATCACATATACCTAGTGAACAACAGCGTTGTGAGAATTGAACTTGCATTTTTTGATAACTTTGCCTAAAGAGTTACTCTGTTGACTCTCACTGAACACAAAGCTATTTAGAAAAAGACGAAAGAATAAACGTGTTGTCCATGGAGTAAACTGAACACGTCCGAATACAGTGCTATTTTGAGATGAAGGTGTGTTTCGTTTTTGGGTATCTTTCATTTAAACCACATGCAAAATCATCGAGGATGAAGCGTAATGAATTTGGACACTTGCTATTAACCCAGCAGCTTTAGGTCGCATTGGGCACATGCAAAAATTTCGATCCCTATGGCCTGTTGCCTTTGTCATATTCAACCATTACTTCGTTGAATAAACATTGTTCTAATAAGTGGTGGTGTATGCAGTTTCAAGCTTTTAACACTTGAGTGTGCAATCATTATTGTATTTATGTCATATTGATGAGGTGTTCGGGCGACTCTGCCGATGCTACTGTTAAGGCTCTTAAAGCAAAGGCAAATTCCGAACTGGTTCTATACGAATTTGTAAGGACTTGTGTCAATAAATGAATTGTGGTAACCAGGTTTTTTTTTATTTAAACCTAAGATTGGGTTGTTTAGAGTTGCCTGCCTATAAATTATCATGATAATTGAACGACTCTTCACTTTGTCCTTTATTTTCTAGTACATGGATCATCAATCGCCAGTGTATCCACTCGTATACCGCTGGGAGTAGTCTGTCTGTGCAATCATAGATGAAAGCGCACAACTACACCCTTTCTTTACGATAATGCATTTACCATGGGTATCAACTATCAACGTTAACGACCTCGTCATCTTATCACCTGTACCACCTGTAAGCAGACTTTCAAGATGGATAAATCTTTCAGGAAACACAATGCATTTTACCATTCTTCTGTTTTGCAAGAAGACATTGGATTGTTGCACAACATAGTCACTGCTTTCAACAATTTCTTTCAACATTTTGTGTACGATGATCCCGCATCTACTCTTGATGCTGTCGAATATTTTGGTTCCTTCCAGTTTTACCTGGACCAGTTGTTTGCCATGTTACAAAGCAGACGCAAGCAATTCAAGTTTTTGTTATGCCTCACATTATTATTGGAAAAAACAAGGTCTGAAGGTGATAAACATGCCTGTGTGCCTTTGCAGCACTGTGTTAACCATCGTTAATCCCAATGCCATACATCATCCAATCAGGGCAGCCGTTGCTAAAATCCTCCACCAGGTGGACGTTTTTTTATTAATACAGCTCTGGCTGGGTGATGTAAAAAATAATAAGTTTTGCTGGGGGGAAGTAGTGTTGTTTTATTGCATGAGTACTTGTTGTTGTGGTTAACATGAAGTGTTTCGATAACAAGTGCTTTAGGTATTAAGTTGTAGATGGCCAATATTCAGCTCGTGAATCACGTAAACAGAGTCGAACGTTATAAACGATACGAAAAATATCCTTAATTTAATTGAAATCAGTTTTCTTACTCTATGTATTGCATAAAAGAAGCCGTGAGTGAATAAAAAATAAAAACATACCTATATTTCGACCACAATGGCGTTGTCATCCTCAGAGAGGAAATGTTGCCTACACTTCCTTTTATTTTCTTTTTTCTTTTCTTACTCTAGCACAAAATAGCCAGGTTTGATGCATTAAACAATGTAGCTAACTTCCTGTATGGGTACGAAGTTCATAACGTTTTTCCCTTTCATCTGATCCGGTGAGTCAACTGTCCTGAGGTGAAGCAACTCTTGCTTGGGGACAGCACTACTGCTACTCCAATAGTTTTAGTCATTTAACTCATTCTGATATTAATAGATACGTTTGTCCTTATTGCATCCCAGCGTTACACCATGTTCGCTGACTTTGATACTATTTTACCACACGTGGGCACTTGCCAAGTAGTAGAGAAAAGGGAAGAGCAACCCTCCATAAAACCCCTGTAGATTGGCGGGTTTATCCTACTCCAATCTGAATATTTTTTGCAGGTTTTTTCATAGTGGTGTTGCTGGTTCGTCATTTTGATCCTCCCATGTTTATTTTTACAGAGGAGTTTTTTCTGCGGAAAAAGAATGATGAATCTTGCTTTTGACCTACCTGCACCGAGTTATTTTTTTAATAATGGTGGAAAAATTAGAATCATGTATCCAAAAACCAGTTCTTTTGGGTGGCAATGAACTAATTTTTTCATCAATTATTTTAGCAACTCCTTGGCGCGGGACAGGAGTGGCCATTCGATCATGTAACTTTCCAATCAATGGGTTGTTGGAGGTGGGCCAGGCCATTCGTTGAGTGCCATCGATACAAACAGGGGGGAGGGGGGGGGGGGGGGGGGGGGCACCACATCCTCCCATGATGCGTTTTTATGCAAGCTTTTCTGCAGATAATGGTTAGGATGGTATAGCTCGGGCTTCCACCTTCCATTCTACAGATGAGGGTGTGTGAAAGGCGTGAATTTGTGATGGGGCCTATGGCTTCTTTTTTTATGGGGCCCCCTAAGAACATAGTACAGTACCACGGGCAGCAAGGCCTCTCACAGGGTAGGTAACTAACAAGAATTTTAGTAACAATAACTGGGAAAAACAATTTTATGAGTTACTAATTACCATAATTATACATAGTAATGTAAAAACTACTTTTACTTATTTTTACAAAATAACAAGCCTTTGTATACTAACTGAACTTAAAATGTCACTAAAAATGATTTCATGACTTAACTAAAAAGGATGCTTGCCTTGATTGCTGGATTATCTCCCTGTTAGCAGCAACAAAACCTATCTATTCGTGTGTTCTGGTAGCCTCGCCACAAAGCAATATACGGTTGCATGTCTTAGGCTCAACCTTTATATAAAAGCTGTTAAATTCGCATTGCAGTTAATCAGTTTTCAAATAATATTAAAAAAATTTAATTTAAGCTTAAGCGTTGTGGGAAGGGTTACTAAGTTACAGAAAACAAAATCTTTTCCAAAACTGATTTTATGACCTGCTTATGTAAAAATAAAAAAAAATAAAAAATAATACTTACCCTGCATTACTTGATGTGTTCTCGTGGAAAACGTTTTACAAAATGGTACGTGGGGATTGAATCATTCATTTATAGGGGTTGACTTTAGGCCGGTGTGAAAAGCAAAAAGCAACAGACTCTGAGAACGGTTTCAAAAACATTTCCATAAGTTGGTCAGTAACTACAACCATGGTATGTCCCAAAGCTTTTCCGAGAATATCTGTGTTTGAGCCAGTGTTCCCCTGCATACTGACAAGATTTAGGTTAGGGGTTTGAATAACATCTCTGTAATGTGTGGTGCAGTGGCAACCCGGACCACTGCACTGTGACTGAGGTTGGCGCTAATGACCGAGCTGTCAACGCACCATTAAGCCTCATCCCCCCCTGCATACTGGGGAGACCACGTAGGTTTGGATAATTATTTTTGTTATTTTTAATTTTTAAAATTTAATATATTTTATAACTGTAAAAACTTTTTATAACAATTTATTTTTTTGTGGAAGGGGTTGGAGGATTTGTTATTACAAAGGGTTTATTTACGACTTTAGACATAATTTCAATGTTTAATTACTCCTTAACTGTTATTTTTCACCCTTTTGGTGCATAATTTAGTTAATTTTACAGTATTTACAGTTAACTATACTTGTTATTAATCTTATGATTTAATTTCTAAAATAATCCCAAACTGACAGGGGATTTTTTTTTGGGGGGGGGGATTTGTTATAACAAAGGGTTTATTTACGAATTTAGACATAATTTCAGTATTTTATTCTTCCTAAACTGTTATTTTTCACCCTTTTAGTGCATAATTCAGTAAATTTTACAGAATTTACAATTAAATAAGGCCGTGAAAAGAAATATGTTTAGTTCTCTGGCATTTTCATTCAAAAACAACTAAGCCACCAGGCTATTGGTTTTATTATTTAACTACAGAAACTACAAAAACGGTAATTCGAGATGGCGTTAGTATCGGTGTAAACTGAATGTAAGACAAAAATTTTATGGGATTGCGGAATTTTAAGCCGGATTTAGGTGTAAGTCAACCATTTGAAAAAGATAAACACACCTTTGATAGTCACGACTTGTTCGTCCAATAAAAAATGAGTATGAGCAAGGTTGTTTTATTTTACCACAAAATGTATTAAATTTATTTTTAAAGCCTGAGAACCGAATGTGTAAAAAAAAAAAAACTTCATTCCTCGTCACTTTTCAACTCTTTTGTGCCCGAGAACCACTTTTTTTACTTTGCGTGGCGTAAATATTGGAATTTTCATTACTCTAGCCAATCCGTTTAAATCAAAGTTTGTTAAAGGTTATTCAAGTTAATTAAAATCTGGGAGGCCGTAAGTGAAAACCACTGCCGTGGAGCAATTTTTTTCTTCAAGCCGGAACCTTCCATTTGCTTGTGATGTCACATGTGTGACGTTGTTACTTGTAGCGACACAATTAGCACAACCCAGTTCCTCAATGGTAATCCTGACCTAGCCTAACACTCTAATATAGCCTATAGGAGTGTGCCATACATTATGCTACCATACTGATGTGTTATTACTGCCATAGACATGTGACCATGAATGTTTTAAAAATCCATGTAAAGATTAAACTTCCCTATACCTGTGTAAGTCTCCTTCTCTGCTGGGGGTAGAACTCACTAGAACATGAGTTCAGTTAAAATTTTTGCATCTTTTTGTGCCTTTTTTACGGCAGATACCACCCCCACAGTCCCTCCCGCAAAGCCTCGACTACCATGGCAAAGCCAACAGCAAAAATGCACCTATCTTTCTTCGTTATCTTGTTTTGAATGCCATATCTTTATTATTATTATTATTAAGAACCGCGGTAGCGGTCCTTATGTAAGCCTAGCATGAACTTCCATGTTAAACGTCACATTTTGAACTCGTATAGTCTCGCCCAGAATTGACATAGACCAACGAAATTCGGTATTTGGGGTCGTGTCGTAACTATCTCACCACATTACAAATTTTAATGACAACAATCAAACCGTTCGGCGTCCACAGCATGGCCATTTCTTGTTGTTGTTGTTGTTGTTGTTCTTGTTGTTGTTGTCGTTGTTGTTGTTGGGACTCTTTGCCCTCACCTGGAGACCGAACCACTGAACCGATTTTCAAGTTCTATAGCTTAAAACGTAGGTCTGGACAAGTCCTAGGGCCTTTCACAGGCTATTTTAACGTAACTACAATATTCTTGACATGGAAAACCAAATGGGCTAAAACCTTTGCTCTCACCTAGAGATCGAACCAATGAACCGATTTTCAATTTGTATAGCTTAAAATGTAGGTATTAACACCGACCAAGGCCTTTTGAATCCGATTTTGATGTGACTGCAGTATACTCGTCGGCAGAGCAATTATTATTGCAGAGCACTGGGCAAAAATCATTAATGTTGCTGTTGGGACTCTTTGTCCTCGCCTGGAGGTCGAACCACAGAACCGATTTTCAAGTTCTACAGCTTAAAATGTAGGTATGGACAAGGCCTAGGGCCTTTCGCATGCTATTTTAATGTAACTACATTATTCTTGACACGGAAAGCCAAATGGGTTAGAACTTTTGCTCTCACCTAGAGATCGAACCAATGAACCAATTTTCAATTTGTACAGCTCAAAATGTATGTATTAACACCGATCAGGGCCTTTTGAACACGATTTTGATGTTACTGCAGTATTCGCATCGGCAGAGCAATTATTATTGTAGAGCACTGGTCAGAAATCTTTAAGTGGAGTAACAAATTTTTGCAGACATTTAGCAGAAAACATAAATTTGGTACACAAGTCTTTCTTAACAGTAAAAATCGAACCAGCCATGGACCCCAATGAAATACCCAAAGTGCCATCAGTGCCTCCCCTCCCCCCATCCCACCCCACAACCTCCTCGTGATGCCTCCCAGTGGTTTGGGCAACAAATTCCTATAGATCAAGCTAAAAACATGAAATTGGGTGCAAAAGTCACTCTTAGCAGTATAAAACGAATCAGCCATGGAAAAGACTCTCCTATAACAATTATTTTAAGGTGATTACAGTGTTCTTTTCTGTGTTATTCTTGTTAAAACAAGAAAAAAATAAGTGATATTAGTATTAAAAAGCGCTTAAGCGTATAAAATATGGATGTAAGCCTTAAAAAACTTAAAGTCCTAAAGGAACAGATATTAGAAAAAGACATGTAAGCCATCAGCGTCGCACTAATACGTGTAAAAGAAGCTCCAGCTTGTTTTTTTGGGTCGCTGGAGATTCTTTCACACGTATTAGTGCGACGCTGATGACTTACATGTCTTTTTCTAATATCTGTTCCTTTAGGGCTTTAAGTTTTTTAAGGCTTACATCCGTATTTTATACGCTTAAGCGTTTTTTAATACTAATTTCATTAATAACTTCGACTTTGCCTTTAACCAACTTTAGATTCGTTTTCCTGTCGACAATGATCAAAGCATGACAGGTGGTGTAAGCTGGCATGGCTGTTCTTAACTTCATTTTGACTTGTGTGGCCAAGATTACTAATCGAAGGCTCTTGGACTGTTTGGAGCCATCCAACACCACGAAAGGATAGGCTTTCTTG
Source organism: Lithobius niger (assembly GCA_023313725.1). Classification (NCBI taxonomy): domain Eukaryota; kingdom Metazoa; phylum Arthropoda; class Chilopoda; order Lithobiomorpha; family Lithobiidae; genus Lithobius; species Lithobius niger. The sequence continues at coordinate 38,912 of JAHWFP010092379.1, read as the reverse complement.
AAGTCATGCAAGTGAAAACTCAAGTCATTGGTGTCATAGCACAGCTGCCTAAATTGCTGCACCATTCTGTGGCAAACGTACTCTTCAGTGGCAAATTAGCATTCAAATCGAGAAATGGATAACGCTCGGAATTTAGAGTCACGTGAGCATCTTGCAAACTGCAGTGGTCAAACACGGCCGGTTTTTTTTCTAAAGACTCCTTTCTGTTAGTTTGAAAAGCTAGAACTATCCAGCCACCAAGGTTTTTCGACCATGTACGTAGTCAGCACAGGCCAGGTGAAGCTTGTATTTTGATGTAGCTCGCAGCTGTCATAATGCCTAAAATCCACGATTGCTCCATGGTCGTTGAGTTATAGTTTGTTTACTCATATGATACCGTGGCGTAGGGAATGTGCCAGGAAATGCTATTGAGAGTGACTTTGCCATTGGCTGTGGACACGGCTTTGAATATGACGTGCGTGTCACTACTACGCATGCAGGTGAGCAAGTGTTTATTTCCAGAGATCAGCTTGTCATAATTTTCAAGAAATCCCATTAAGTATTTCAATGAGATGGCAAAGGTTAAGCTTCCCTTGGAAGTTGTTTCAACAATGATAGCCACAAACTTCTGTTTGAATCCCACGTTGTTGGTTAGTTCAGCATGAACAGACGCTGCACTATCCCATGCCCAGAACTGGCCGAGCAAAGCCGGTTGTTCAAGCCGGTTGTTCTGCCGAGCCGTAAGTTAGCAGTCCCTTCATTAGTGTAACAAACCCTAGATAATTTAACTCGTCATCTTGTTTATCACCTAGGTGGTATTTAAAATTACAAAAAAAACGAAACACGGGAGCATTATTAAACAACGCTGCTACATTATGTCTGCATAAGTTGAGTCATCGTTCTTCAGCAACCTCCCTTTAATCAGGACGTAACTGTTGGCAACGTGTAGAAATAAGTCTAGGTCTTCGACGTGTATTCGGATTACTGAATTTACGCTGTCGAGATTAGTGCCAACAATATGCTTGTATTCGTGGTATGTGTAAGATTCGACCGAGGAAGCGTACACAGAAGGTTCGTTAATTTTGAAGTAATCTTCAACTTCGCTCATTAACTGGTAGTTGTTATAAATTTGATGCAAGCTTTGTTACAAAGCATCAAATCCTTTGTTTTTTTATTATTAGAGATAAAATTAAGAAATTGTCCTTTTCCCTTTTTTCAAATACGAAAATTTTATCCTTTTTTTAATTTTTAGATCTCAAATTAAGAAACTCTGTGAGCATCTCACCATTTAAATCCCATGGCTCGTTGGTCTGCAATGTAAAAGTGCAATATAAAAGTGTGGATTTCTGATTAAATGGTAGTAACCAGAAGGTAAAATAAATTATGAGGGGACTCCATGATTTTGAAAGGGGGGGGGGGAATGAGGCTTAATGGCACGTCGACAGCTTGGTCATTAGCACCAACCTCAGTCACAGTGCAGTGGTCTGGGTTGCCACTGCACCACACATTACAGAGATATTATTCAAACCCCTAACCTAAATCTTGTCATACATCTATACCTCCTGCAAAAATTGAAAAACACCGGACAGGAGGACAGACTTATCGCCCAATTGACGCACAATGTCATGCGGAAGATGGAAACGACGACGAAAACCATCAAGATGGCAACAATCAACAAGGAAGTGCCGGACCGTAAGTGGCCGCCGACACCAATAACATTCAGGAGGGTCAACCCCCCGCAAAAGGAAACAGTGAGTAAGTCGAGTGTGACCAATGCGCAAACGGGCCAACACCACCTCCTCACGGCGACTGCGGCGACACGCCGAGTGCCATTCCTCAACAGGAAGTGGGGAAGTGGGACAAAAGGAATATAAAGTGGGTTAGGCGTCACTATTTATGTATGAATTGCCAACGATATCGACATGTACAAAAATTGTATTGACTCTCATAATGTCGGCAGCATTTGACTTTCTCAATTTCTGACAACTGATCACCTTCAAAAGATATTACTGGATAATTCCGATCGGTAATTATCAAGTCGGTTCTTAAAGTGTTTAGATTCGGAAGAATAGATCCTGTAATGGCTTCCTTGCTGTGAACCTTTGCATCTAAATTTATTCAATTCCTCGATTTCATAATCACCGGGAGTTACTAACATTTTCTGCTAGGAGGCACCAGGATCGGTTGTGTATTTAATTTCGTTACATTTTTAGGTAATGTTGTGTATGCTGTTATAAGTGTGTAAATTAAGCAGAGCCAATTCGTATTTTTTCAGAATCCAAATGAATGGGAGTGTGGGGGGGGGGATTGAGGCTTAATGGCGCGTCGACAACTTGGTCATTAGCACCAACCTCAGTCACAGTGCAGTGGTCCGGGTTGCCACTGCACCACACATTACAGAGAGTGGGAGAGAATGGGAGTGGGAGTGGGAGTGGGAGTGGGAGTGGGGGTGGGAGTGGGAGTGGGAGAGTGGGAGAGAATGGGAGTGTTTAAATTAATTTTCAAATCAGAGGCTTTACCGGTTACAATAATTCAAAAGGAATCCATGATGATGTCTTTTTTTAAAAAAAGAGATGTACTCGGAAAAACAAAGATATACTGTATTAAAAAAGAGCAACCGGAAAGAAATCAAAATGAAACATTGCATAAAATGTAAACGTCCAACTTCTAATGAGTTGAAACCCCCAGTTTCTACAACTTCACAAAACAACAGACCGATGGAGGCAGTGTTTTGTGATGTATGTTGTACATAAAATGCTTACTTTGTCAAATTTGGAAAGGGACTCGTGAACAAAATCATAGATAACTTGCCCGTTAAAATGCAATTACCGGGGTATCAATACAGGGACTAAAGACGTGACTGACATGAGGAGATCCCGTAACAAATAAACTAGACAAAGCGTGTAAAGAACACGATACAGCTTATGCTGAACACGATACAGCTTATGCTGAACACGATATAGCTTATGCTGAACACGATACAGCTTATGCTGAACACGATACAGCTTATGCTGAACACGATACAGCTTATGCTGAACACGATATAGCTTGGAATTAAAAGATTGACAAGTCGCTGATGAAGTTCTAGTTTCAAAAGCTCAGGGTGTGAGTGAGGATCCATCGCTAGCATGGAGGGAAAAACTAGCCAATTTTCATCCTTAAGAAAATTATGAAAACAAAACTCAGGTCCGGAATGGGAAATCAAAAAAAAAAAAAAACCAAGTCGTAAACGAACTACACAAGAAACGCGGAAAAATTTCAAAGATGGAAATTGATTGTACTGGGCCTGAACGATCTATGGCAGGCAGACTTGATAGAAATGATACCATACACAAACCTAAATAAAAGGGATAACTACTTACTAACCTGCATTGACGTCATGTTCAAGTTTGCTTGGGCCATTCCTCTTAATCTTAATCCGGTATAGATGTTACCGAAGCTTTCAAGAACATACTCGTAGCAGCGACACTGCATAAAAGTTTACAAGTTGATTTAGGTAGTAGCTTCTACAATAAAGACTTCAAAGCAATACTTAGGCACCATTATATAAACATGTACTCTACTTACTCTGAGAAGAAAGCGAGCGTGGTAAAACGTTTCAGCAGAACACTCGAAACACTGAAAACTCGAAATTAGAAAAGATTCACCAGGGAGAGGAATTATAAATGGGTACACATCATTGACGAGTTGGTTTCGCATTACAATAACACGTTTCATTCCATTACATAACAGAAACCTAGGGAAGTACACCAGGCATCATGAACCGTCTCTGATAAGAAATAGTCAGAAATAACTGCTGAAGAAACCCAAATTTGCTGTAGGAAATAAAATCAGGATTTGTAAAGTTAAGAACATTTTTGAAAAAGAATATTTGCAATATTTTACTAACGATGTTATCACGATTTGTAAAGTGCAAAAAACCCAACCAGTTAAGTAGATTTTAAAGAATGAGTCGGGTGAACCGGTGCTCGGAGGTTTCCACGAACAGGAAATTTAAAAACCTTAGTTCCAGATTTATTTCTAATGGAGCAAATATTACGAAAAAGAAAGGAAAAAATGGGAAAATGTTTCATTTCATTAAACGGAAAGGCTACGATTCCAAATACAACAGTTGGATGGAAATTATAAATATAGTTTAAGCTCAATTTACTTGCTCGTAATGGAGAGTACTGACTGCATCTTCGCAGACCCATCTCTTGTCGTCGTATGAACTGAAAGCCAATTTATTGATGGTGATGGTTTTTAGTTCGTGAGCCTCTGAAAGAATGTAAGACCCGAGAGTTCTCACGACATTATTAATAAACACCACGTTGATGTACAGTCAGAGGCATTTCCAATGTTACATTCACCGACCGATGTTCCCTGCTTGGCCAAGCTTCCCTGCTCGACAGGTCATTCTATGTCAACGAAGTAGGAGGGGACAGCTGCAGTGCTGAGTGTTGAGTGTTGGCGTATTCCCCGGGGCCAGCGTAAAGTTTTAAACTGAAGTCTCTTTCCCCAGGCCTATAAACTCATTATTGGGGAGCCCTGAAAAGACCTTTATAAGCTAACGAATTTTTTGTTATACTAGTGATAATACGCAGGCTTTCCTTTTTTTAACCCTCCACTAAAAGCCGCCACCCCCCCCCCCGGTCGGGCAGTGTTTTGTTTTTTCCCTTCTCCCCCCCCCCCCCCCGCCTTACAACCAGTGAGGTACATACAACGTATGTAGAGATAAACGAAATAATTTCACTCCTTCATAAAGTGTTGAGCATGAAGGTGGTGGAATTTATCTCCTGCCCTGCCTTATACAAACTTAAGTTGGAAAGTAAGCTTAGAGGTGTTTCTTACAGGTGCTCTTTGGTTCCATTTTACTGATTGTTGGTTTTCCTGAGTAACAGTTTTGCTACATGCAGTCAAACCGGTTTCTATAGGTCCGATTTTTGTTATCCCCTGTTGCTTCCCCTCCCACCCATACTCCCAGTCGTGCAGTGGTAAACCAAATTAGGGTTGGGCTTGGGCTATGTTTAGCAAACGAAAAGTTAGAAGAGGATGGCACAGCTACCAAACAATAATCCTAAAATAAGTTGTAGAGTTTTAACTTCGACATAGTGCATTGAATTTGAAGCTACGGGTGTTCCCTCCCATTCTGCTAGTCAAAAAGTAATAAGCTTACAGGGTGCTTAGTTCAGTTTTACTGACCATTGCTTTGCCCGAGTAGCAGTTTTGCTACATGAAGTCATATCTATTTCTAATGAGAACAAATGGAGAACAATAACAGTAGAAGCTGCAGCGATTCTGAAAACACAAATAAATAAAAAAAAAACCGCATGAGCCTGCTCCTGTCAACAGTAGCAATGCACCGGGGGGGGGGGGCGGGAGTGGCAGGGAGGGCAAATATACGATTACGTGATACATATGCATAGCCAGCTACCAGTGCTGCAGAGGTGTAGTAAGCTGTGATTTCATCCTGCAGGCACGGACAATAGCAGCACTCTGGTGCAAATTCTATTAAGGCAGTAGTGACGCTCGAATAAACTGGCTGGGGGGAGGGGGCGGCATGGTCTGGCACCATTTCGACTTGGGTGGGCCACTGTATTAGTAGCAATACGATTGCCGTAGACTACCCCCGTCCAATACTATGCCTAACTACCAACTTTCTTTAAATCAGCCGGGTATTAAAGTTTAATATTCGATCCTGTCAAATTTTCATTTTTATTAATATAAACAACTGTATTAATACAAACAACTTGGATTTGTATTTTTACTTGTAAGTTTTGAGTAACGGTAAGCTGGGTGAGCACGGAACAATGTTACGATGCAGGGCCCACCCTTGCCTCTCCCCCCCCCCCCCCAGTAGCATTACCACCGTGGACAGGAGCAGGCTGATGTGGTTTTTTCTTATTTATTTATGTTTTCAGAATTGCTGCAGTATCTACTAGTAACTACTCACCCTCCCTTTGTTCTCAATGGAAATAGATTTGACTTCATGTAGCAAAACTGTTACTCAGGGAACACAACGGTCAATAAAACTGTACTAAGCACCCTGTAAGCTTATTACTTTTTGACTAGCGGAATGGGAGATAACATTCGTCAGTTTCGAGTTCAATTCACTATGTAGAAGTTAAAAAAATATATTTTGGGGATTATTGTTTGGTAGTTGTGCCATCCTCTACTAACTTTTCGTTTGCTAACCATAGCCCAAGTCCAACACTAATTTGATTTACCACTGCACGACTGGGAGTAATGGGTGCGGGATCAAAGGGGATGCACAGAAATCGGTCCTACAGAAATAGGTTTGACTGCTTGTAGCAAAACTGTTACTCAGGAAAACCAACAATCAGTAAAATGGAACCAAAGATCACCTGTAAGAAACTCCTGTAAGCCTACTTTCCAACTTAAATTCCTTAAAGGCAAATGTGGGCAGGCTGGGTAAGAGATAAAATCCATCACCTTCATGCTCAACACTTTATGAAGGAGTTAAAAATCTAAAAATATCCTACAGATTGTTGGACGCTTACTGTTCCCCCTCTGCTAGCCATACCTCCAACATTATTTCGTTTATCTCTACACCACTGGTTGTAGGGCAGCAGTGGTGGGAAAGGGGGGGGGGAAGCAAAGGGGAAAATTACCCCGGGCTCCACCTTGCTCCTACTGAGTGATGGTTAAAAAAGAGGAAAGCCTCCATATTATCACTAGGAAAAAAATCTTTAGATTTTAAAGGGGGGGGGGGAATGAGGCTTAATGGCGCGTCGACAGCTTGGTCATTAGCGCCAACCTCAGTCACAGTGCAGTGGTCCGGGTTGCCACTGCACCACACATTACAGAGATATTATGCAAACCCCTAACCTAAATCTTGTCATACATCTGTACCTCCTGCAAAAATTGAAAAACACCGGACAGGAGGACAGACTTATCGCCCAATTGACGCACAATGTCATGCGGAAGATGGAAACGACGACGAAAACCATCAAGATGACAACAATCAATAAGGAAGTGCCAGATTTTAATGGTCTTTTCAGGGCACCCCAATAATGAGTTTATGGGCCTGGGGAAAAAGACTTCAGTTTAAAATTTTGTGCTGGGGCCGGGGAACAACAAACATAAATAATATGCTAACACTCAACACTCTGCACTGCAGCTCTCCCCTCCTACTTCGTTGACATAGAACAACCTGTCGAGCAGGGAAACTTGGCCAAGCAGGGAACATCGGTCAGTGAATGTAACATTGGAAATGCCACTGACTGTACGTTTCATGCATGACTTGTGCAGTTTTTTAATGCCGTTACAAGCCATTATGTTCTGCTAATCTGAATGTAAATTGCTGTAGAGCATAGCCTTTAAGCCAACAAACTCGGAAATTGGGCAAACCGCACTCTCATTTTTCATCTTCCCCAATACTTTTTTGTTGACATTGGAGTGTAGGAAATAGTCTTTGGGGTAGGTCGATGTTTCGAACATTCATGCATCGTCTTCCATATATTTGTAAACATCGGCTGTTTCTGTCGAATAACACAGCCTATCCATATCCGTAACTTGGAGTTTACATATCTCCGGTCCGTAGTTTTACATCATTGTGATCGTAGTGAAACTGGTAAACTAATAACTTTGACAGTTCCAAGATGCTAAAAGCAACCATGATGGATTTGTCCAAGATATTTGTGAGTCTTCGTAAAAAAATCCTTACTTAGAGACGAAAACTCGTGGTGCAGATGTGAGATGCATACTTATGGCTGTCTCTTTCGTCGTTGCTATCAAGATGTTCGATTGCTTATGTTTGTTTTCGATCGTACCGCAAATCAAATTATTTATCAATTTGTAGAGGTTTTTGTCAAAATCGTTAGTATCTGTTTGCCATTTCTTGTTCTTAAACTCGACGTATGATTGCTCTAAGTATTTTTTTGATAACCATGCCTAGAGAAATGTAGTATTAAAATTCCTATCGTGCACCACATACTTTGTCTTGGAAAGTAAATGGTTAGCTTTAGGCCTATGCTGTATGTTAACCGCAAGTCCTTAATTGCCCGACGGTTGAAAGGAGAAAGTATAGACTTTGCGATTTTCATGTGCTCTGGTACTTACGGGAAATCATTGTGCGATGCATGAAGCGTTTTCGGGTATTCCAACTCCACTTCTAATATCAACCCCGTATCACTCTCATCTTCGTAATTGTCGAGATTTATATCCTTAAGTAGGTCTTCCGGCACCCATTCGCACTAAATTACGAGCTATTAAAGGCACTGTTGAGGAATGGCACTCGGCGTATCGCCGCAGTCGCCGTGAGGAGGTGGTGTTGGCCCGTTTGCGCATTGGTCACACTCGACTTACTCACTGTTTTTTTTTTGCGGGGGGTTGACCCTCCTGAATGTTATTGGTGTCGGCGGCCACTTACGGTCCGGCACTTCCTTGTTGATTGTTGCCATCTTGATGGTTTTCGTTGTCGTTTCCATTTTCCGCATGACATTGTGCGTCAATTGGGCGATAAGTCTGTCCTCCTGTCCGGTGTTTTTCAATTTTTGCAGGAGGTACAGATGTATGACAAGATTTAGATTACGGGTTTAAATAATATCTCTGTAATGTGTGGTGCAGTGGCAACCCGGACCACTGCACTGTGACTGAGGTTGGCGCTAATGACCAAGCTGTCGACGCGCCATTAAGCCTCATCTCCCCCCCCCCCATTCGCACTATCCGGTTGGTAGATATCCGCACATTACACAACCGTACAAGTTGTTGAAGTCCAAAACTATGATGTAAGCATTCTTTTTATCACGAAGGTTGACAGTATAGCTTTAGAGTACCTTCTAGCTATAAACGAGACATCGCCCCTTATACACTTTTCCACCATAAGATGCATGTCAATATTAGAAAAGAGATGCAAAGACACTTCCATCCTCTTGAGTGCCGCGTCCTAACATAGCAAGGGTGTAGAAATGTAATGGGAGGGGGTCCAATCCATAACTAGCCAAACTCGTAACTCTAAAGTTTTCAAAGACATCGGCTGAAAGCTCGCTGTCTTTCCACAAATATAGATCATGGTTACCTCCAAGCATTTTGCATTTGCCTAAAATCCGAAATCTTCATCTCGTGTTTGTAAGATTCGGAACAGATCTATCCCTTCAACAACATGGTAAACGCTTTCACGGGAGGTAAACACTCCTCATAAAATACTTCCATGATTGTTGGGTATTCGTACTGAAACACACCTTTTCGCCTAAGTCCTTGCACAAGTCCATTGATTCCCCTTCGAAAGCTTGTCCATAATGTAAAAGCGCTTTTAGTTCGAAGCTAAAGTTTCCAACAATGTCGTCATAAATGCTAGACTATCGATGAAATTAAAATCGCCCAATTTCATGCTCGTGCTGCTCATAGTGCATTTCATGCAACGTAAAATCCTGCTTGAAAGTCAAAAAGCAGCTGTTGAAAGCATCGAGCGTGAGATCAAACCTTTCTAAATCCAAACTGAGTGACTTCACCGAAGAATCTGTATAGAGCAAGAAGTAAAGTTGAAATATTTCTTAAAATAAGAGAAAAAAGAAAAGCCATGCAAAGTGTAGTACTGAATACAGCTTATGCAGCCCAATCTATTCACCATAAAAATATTATTGTCCCTCTTCCCCCAGAGCTAACATTAGCAGTTGAAAAAGACGTTATTCGACAATTTCCCTTTTTGCAACAGGGATCACGCTGCTAAAAAGAAGTTAGGGTGGCGGCGGGTCCAGAGAGTGACATGAGGAGAAAACGGTAGACGAATGAAACTAACCTAACTGAATTTGCCTAATGCACAAAATCGTTAAGGCATACAAGACATAAAAGGAAAAAAATATTAAAAATAGGTGAAACGAGATTTGCCACATAGCCACAAATTTTAGGCGATGTATGGTTCATCATGATCAGTTTCGGCGTCTCTTATACTTTGCAGCTTATGAAGCGCAATTTGAATAAAAAATAAATCCTTGAGTTAAATGTACTTACCTTGCCAAGGGCAAGGAACGGGGGGGGGGGGGGGAGATCAAGAGAGTGAATTGAGGAGAATGAAACCAATGAAAGATCGGCAGACAGACAATGAACCATGTTGTTTGGTTAATACGATTGACATTGGCGGTCATTCCCTGGTTGAATGAAATCACTACTTTGAAAGGCCAACAATGTTTGGAAACTAGGCGGTTCTGTAAGTCCACTTTTGGTTTTGGGTGGATAACAGTTTAAGAATGGTCTATAATCGTTGTGCCACGTAGCGGTATGCAGTCCAGTAGTAATATCCAGGGGATTACGACCAATCAAAAAAAAAAGGGTTTAACGAGCGTTAACCACTCCTGGTCATCTGCCCGAAGCCCTAAGGCCCTATGTCTGCAACAGCCAGATTCCCAGGAAGACCAATCAAGAATGAGGTGCAACAAACCTCACAATGTCCGTGGTGCATGTTGTGATTTTTTTCAACTACTGCTTGGTTGCATGATCTAATGGTCGTTTGTTGGTGCAATAGGGCATAGGCGTAATGTTTTTAGGCTATCAGTATTGTTTTTCTTTTTTTGTTCAAACAACTGAACTACAAATCTAGTTATCTTGCATTCCCCAACCCAACAAAAATTAAATAATTGAAACTAGGATGAACTGTTTTTGTGTAAAAAAGTCATGTAAACTTCCTTGGGGAGGCAAGATGTGTGTTGACCCTAGGTTGAAAAATTTTAAATCCGCCACTGCCATCTCGAACTAGAAATAGGTGGGTGGCTATTCTGAAATTATACAACTAGTCAAATTTTCTTCAAATTTAAACTGTAGATGAACTAGTTGCCACGAATTACAATGGGGAAGGTGCCACAATCAATATTATTTTGTAATGTATGCCATATTGATTTAGGTTGCATTCTTGAAATTACGTTTATTATGAAGGTAATCTCAAAATTTCTAAATTCGAGATTACCTTCAAATTTAGGATGTTGACTAAATAATTGATACCAGCTGAAAGAATGAATTCACCATCATTGCTAATAATCAGTAATGGATTCAATCTTGAAATTTAAAACAAAGTTTAAACATGTAAATGCTAAAAAAAATTAAAAAGGAAGAAGAGGTAGTGATAATCCAACTCTGGAATAGAGCCTATTTGAATTGTATGTTATTTCTAGTTACTGGCAGCTATATCAATTGCTTTGTTTTATAGTTTAGCTTCAATTATCAAAGTAACATGGGTTAATAAACAAAAATAAAACTTTCAATGTTAATAGTAAGGGTTTAAAAGTCAAACCTTAGAAGAAGCATGAACAATAGGGTGGGCTGGAAAAATGTTTTTGAAATTTTCACTGTCATAGTTCGGAAAAGTTGATTTTTAGCATCACTATCACACACAAAAATGTTCATCACTCTGAGATCACGTTTTTGGGTTGCCACAAGAGCCTTGAAGTTTAACATTGTATGTCAGTGGGTGGAATAGCAAAAAGGCAAAAATCAACAGGTTTGAAATTAGTTTTGACAGGTTTAAAATTTAGTTTTAACATTCTCATTTGATATCCTGAGGAACCATGTAAAAAATGCAGTAATTAAAAGAAATTTAATTTTTGTTAAAAATTGTGGGTTTAATTTAACATCAGAGATAGGTCAAAGTAGCATTCAGCATATTTTGGCCCATAACTTAATGCATGATATTCTAAAATAAAATAATAAAATCCTTGAAATTGTGGTTACCTTTTGCGGTTTCTAATATTACCAGATGAGATAATGTTAAAATTAAATTTTACACCAGTCAAATCGTCATTTTTGCCTTTATCGGCATTCTGCCTATTGATGTAAAATGGTAAACTTCAAGGCGCTTGTGGTAACCCACGACATGACTTCAGAGTGATGAAATTTTGTGTGTGTGATAGTGATGCTAAGAGGCAACTTTTCCGAACTATGATATTTTAAATTTCGAAAATTTTATTTTTTCAGCCAACCCTAATGAACAAGCTTTGGAAGTCCGGGTCTAGACATCAAATTTTGTCTCTATGTAGGCTGGTAAGCATTAGACCCTTACTAGTAGGTGGTCGACCTAATAACTTTGAAAATCCTGTTCTGTATATTTGTAAATCTATTTCTATCCAATTTAGATGTATTGTTTGAGTATATTGTTTTTGCAGTTTTTTTTTGGTAATTCGAAATATCTTTAACATAATTACTTTAAAAACATTGTTATCTTCTAAAGCTCAACGTTTGACTTTTATGCTTTGTAATTTTGGATCAACCCTTATGACCAAGCTGTCGACGCGCCATTAAGCCTCATCTCCCCCCCCCCCTTATAAGACTTTTGTAAATTGTGTCCGATAATGCTGTCTGCAGCAACCACTCTGTTATGTTTTTTAACCAAAAAACCTCTTTCAACGTAAAGCAAACCAATATTGAGCGCACCTTACTATTATTGGATAATTCCATTTGATAATGCCGTAGAATTATAACCGCATCCATTACAGAGTTTAGTCGAAACGTATTTATTGCTTTCCTACTCTTAGGGAGGGAAGATGACCACCCAGTTGCAAAGAGTGTAATGGATGTCAGCCTTTTACTGATGAAATTTACCGGCTAGACCATGAATATTGGAGTTTGTCTCCTTCTAAGGTTTAACCTTTACACCTTTACAATTAATATTAAACAGTCCTTTTTTTATTTAATGGTCGGTTTAATGAACTGCCAGTGGAGGATGTGGCCATAGCGGTTAATGCGCTATGGAAGTGATCTGGGGGCAAACTGGGGAGCCGGTTCGAATCTGGGTCATGCCACTCCGAAGAAACGTAAGTGCATAAAGGTGGCTTACTGAACTACGTTATTTCTAGTGTATAATTTTCGCTCTTGGCTAATTTCTAATTTCCCTAATATAATTTACGGCGATTTGTGTCTATTTGTTTCTCTTTTATTGAGCCTTATGAGTGTATGAATTATATTCCTTCTCCATTGCCTATGGCCGAGCATAGTCGGTCGAATGGAGTCCTGGTCACGGTTGTGACCTTAATAACGGGTTCAGTGAGTTATCTTTATGCCAGTGGAGGATGTGGCCATAGTGGTTAAAGCACTATGCAAGTGATCTGGGTGCGAACTGGGTAGAAGGTTCGAATCCTAGTCATGCCACTCCGACGTAACGTCATTGTATAATGGTGGCTTACTGACCTATCTTATTTCTAGTGTATAACTTTCACTAATGTCTTATTTCCGATTTCCTTAATATTTTTTTAAACTTACATGTATATTTAATTATGTATAGGTTTAATTTAAATATATAATTGTGGTTTAGAGATAATATTGATGCAGGTGGTGATATGGACAGGAATTGGCAGCCATTATGACAACCAATCCTAATGTAGTTAAATGTGTTAGGGTGAGCATGTTCATTCTTTTCATGGCAGCATTGAAATAAAGGTATACTTTCATTACTTCAGCACTGAGTTTTAGGTCCTGATTGAAGTCCGATCCTGAGTGCCATATTAACAACTGTTATGATTAGTGTCTCTTTTTTAGAGATGCCCCTTTGGTAGAAAAAAGTATTCATAAGAATCATTAAAACAAACAAAAATCATTAAAACAAAGTCTGTGCGAGGATTGCAACTAAGGGTCCAAGCTCACTATGGATTGGTCATTACGTAGTTTTTTACATACATATTTTGTTTAGCTTTTTTATGAAGGAGTAAGAAAATAAATGCCTGCCCTTATTTACATCTTCCATTGAAAAAGTTGAACTTTATAATTTATTAAATATTGAACCCTCCACCCCATTCGAAAACCTATGGACGCCTATGGGAGGAAGCACAATATTAGTGTCGCACCTTCGTGAGTTGGGGAACAGTTTTAAAGCCTGGATTTTCCAATGCATGAGTAAACGAGTTATCGTTGGTTTTTATCATGCTAATCCGAGGGTTTCCTTGCAATCATAAATCGATATTTAAACGTCTAAAACTGAACCCATTGTTTCGTCTTTTTAACTTTATACTTACATTAGTCAGTTTGTAGTAGCCTATTGCTGTCGATGTGTTGGCTGCTTTCCACAAGGTTTCTACGTCAAGCTGAAAATCGTTCAGGAACATTTGCCACGTAAGAAAATAGCAGAGTTTTACAGTGACGCCCTTGTCTTGCAATAGAGTCTTTAAGCCTTCCGTGTCTGCTACGCAAAAGCTCAGGTCCGGGAATGTCACTGTTTTCATCGGTTTAATCTGAACATCGACTTGGATTGGATAGCTTAGGTAGTAAGCGACCTGCGTGAAGCTTTGGTAAACCAAAAAGCCAAAAGAAAAAGCGGTCAGAACTGACCAAGTAATCCTAAGCCACAACGGCTGACGAGATGTCAGAATTATACTCAGGTCCACATTTGTGTCCTTTTTATTTTCATCGTTTATAATTTTAACCATGCGAACTATCCGACGTTCCAGAGCATTTCTACGCTTTATTGTCCCCATGTTGAGGATGTAATACCAGCAGGAGTCTGTTGCTTTGTGTGAGGAAAGAGAAGAGTAAACTTTGTTGTCCTAACTGCAGCACTGGAGGTTATTCCGAAAACTTACATCTCCTAGCAGGACTACCTGAAAGATGGTGACGTTGTCCCTGCTTGCCGTTTGAAGTGAGCGAAATGTAAATTTCACTGACCTAAAAATACAAAACAGGAGGTTGTAATAAATTGCAGCTACTAGCAGGAGTACATGATAGTTGTTGAAGTTGTACCTGAAGTCCTTCTGAAATGAGAAAAAAGTAAACTTTACTGATATAAATGGAGCATGGTAGGTTTTTGCAATCAATTACAGTTAAGCAGGAGTACGGAAATAAAAAAAAACTGATAAAAACAAAACGTGATATTGTCGATCTTATAAGTCAGAACCAGTATAGTCAGCATAGCCAGTACATTGAAAATAAAAATTCTAATGGTAGGCTGCCTAACATAAAACATACATAATAACCTTCTTCAGTATGCTCCAGATAATACTAACTGAGCTATGATCAAATGCAAGGCAGTCTCTTTAAAATTCTTACTAAAATGGATGCATTTTTGTCAGCTAAAAATTTGCAGAGTTATGTGCCAATACTGTCATATGACAGGACAGAACATAAATACTGTTCACCACCTCTATCAGCTCATGGAATGAAAAAAGGAATAGTTTATTCTAGGTGTGAGTATATTTTCGAGTCTATGGATTCGCTTGTTATTTTAGTGGATTCGGTTAATTTGCAAGCTGTTTCAGTGTGTAAAACAGTTTGCGTGAATTTACGAATATGAACACATTGCAGATATAATGCATTCTACAACGAATATATCACATACCTTGTCTAATTCTTCTGCTTACAATGTTGGTAGTTGTAATTCAACCTTAGAAATTACCCAGTCACTAAGCATCATTTTATGTGGGGTTGAGTTTTGTAATTTTGTCTATCCGCCAAAATTATGCAACTGTCGTCTTGACTTTAAATTGGAAGTTAATTTTATTACTTTGCAAGTCAGGTTGATAAATTCGTAGGCAATTTGCACTGTTTTTTTTTTACACTTAACAACCCATTTTGTACCATCAAAATACTTTCATAATTCAGGAAGCGACACAACTTCACATTTCATGCAGGCTTAACTTGCGTAGTAGTGATGGAGGTCAAGTTACATTTTATTGTCATGTGAAATTTTGTGTAACGCATGAGTATTATTTATAATACTAGCTGTCGTACCCGGCTTTGCCCGGAGTTTTGTTTCTTGCAGGGTTTTGTTTCCCTATATTCGTCCGGTATTTGGTGTGAAGGGTAATTTAACCTGGTTGCTCTGATGGGTAATTTTTTTCCTGTAATACACCACCACTTTTCTCCAATATTCTCCCTCCTCTCTCCCGTCCCTTTTTATCCCATCCTCTCTCCCGTCCCTTTTTATCCCATCCTCCTACCCGTCCCTTTGACTCCCTTCCTCCCTCTTGCTACATGTAGTTGAATTTGGGTGGGTAGTTGAATTAAATACTGCCTATTCCTTTCCCCTCATCCTTTTGCAAGATTTGACAAAAAAAATCATTCTGTCTGCATCCCTAGCAACAACAAAAGAATTACCGTTTAGGTTCATTTAATGCGTAATCATTTCCATAATAGTAGCATCCGTACTGGCTCACCCCTCCCAACCTCTTTAGTTATTGCAACAGTATAATACCAACACCAGGGCTAACAGATGCACTGGCCACCATATGGACAGTTTTCGTCCACCGCCCCTACCCCCAGTCTATCGCTTTAGCTATAGCGATCCGTTGCAGAGATAACTGCACAGAGCTAATTGCTGGTAGAGGCTAGGGCATTCAATTCACGAAAACTGGAATCCAGTGATCTCTTCCACTTTTTAGTCCCGAAAAACCCGGGATTTATTCTACCCAAATCCCGGAATTTCTGGCATTGAAAATAGGCTGAATTCATGTAAAAAGGTTAAAAATTAATTCTTGTTTTTTTCTCCTGAATTTAATGTATCCTTTTCTCTTGTCTACAGACTCGAGCCAAACTACTTTTAACAACATCTAAATTCTAGTTCGAGGTTGTAACTGAAAAGTTCTTCAGTGGCCTTGCAACACCATCAAAGAAAATGGATAAAAATGTACAGTATGTGTTAAATTCGTCTTTTCCTTTTTCTGGTGTCAGAAAGAAAATCAAAGTTATGCAAATTCAAACGCACGCTAAAAAAAATGTATTTGTTTATTTGTCTTTCTACTGCAGCATCATTGCTCATAATGGACTGCAACAATTGTCCTTATGTTAGCCTCAGCATGAAGCCCTACTTAAACGTCAAACTGAGATACCTTTAGATTTCTCCAGAATTGATGAGACCTTTAGATTTCCCCAGAATTGACATAGACCAACAAAATTCTGAAGTTGGAGTGGTGTCATAACTATTTTACTCGGACCGTTTGTCCTCCACACCATGGCCATTTCTTCTTGTTGTTGGTGTTCGTGTTGTTGGGAATCACGTGGAGATAGAACCAATTAACCGAATTTCAATTTTTCTTATCTTAAATGTAGGTATGAACAAGGCCTGGAGCCTCTGGAAGTCTAGTTTGATGTGACAATGTTCTTGCTGTACCTCTTCTTGTTTGGGAAATTTCCTCTGTACTAGAAATCGAACTAGTGTACCGAGATCCAATTTTTGTAGCTTAATACGTAGATATTAATAGGACCAGGACCTTTTAAAAGCTATTTTAATGTGACTACAATACTGTTATTTCTGTTGTTATTCTTGTTGGGTAAATTTTGTCGTCACCTAAATATCAGACAAATGCCTTGGGCATTGTTTATTCCTACGTTTATGTTGCTAAATCATAGGTATGAACAGGGCGTTTTGAACGCTTTTTGAATGTGACTACAATATTGTTGTTGTTGTTGTTGTTATTGTTGAAGAAATTTTTCCCCACCAAAAGATAGGACTAATGAATCGATTTTCACTTTTTAACCAGGGCTTTTTGAATGTTATTGTATTGTTACACGATTCTTGTTTTTGTTCTTGTTGGAAGTTTTTCTCTCACCAAGAGATCAAACCAGTTGACTGATTTTTCAATTTTTATAGCTTAAAACGTAAGTATTAAAAGGGGCCAGACTCTTATAACTGGTATTTTAAGGTTATTACACTATTCTTATTGTTGTTGAAGTGAGAACAGAATTCTCAAGTCCAGCAAAAACCAATTCACGCATATTCAGCACAATTACATGGAATGGTGTTACAAGTTGAGTGAGCTAAAAATTCGAGTGAATAAAATCTGCCTAAAATTCGAGATCCGACCAGCTTAATGCAACTGCATACAAGTTCGTCCAGGGTATCTTCTTCTTGAACTATCATCCAGGCACATATTCATGTGAAAAGTGGTGCCCCACCAGATCATCTAGAGCCATACCTTTAGCTAATTCCTGCACACCAGGCATCTGTTTTTCCTCCTACCTTTCACATGGTGATGACTGGTTCCGGTGACAGCAGGAAGTCTGGTAGGACATGCCTTCCGTGCTCGACTGGTAAGTTGGTTGGGCTGTACTTTTCAGTAAGACAGCTGGGAGCATTTGCCGAACTTTTTAAGGCCGTAGACCATGACCATGTTGAGCCTGGCATTGATGAGTTGAGTTCCTGGAAGAAGAGGTAGCATAGCCAACTTATCAAGTTGGCTCGACGCTGTAGCACGAGAAGATGAGGTCACTGACCATGTCCTTGCTGTTCATGGATTCCGTGTGCATAGTTCTTGCCAGTGGGGCAAGTGACTAGGTGTTACTAGACCCCAATGAGTTGTTCGATGTTCCCTTCTCTGGCCAAGGGATCCACGTAGTTGCTGAATAGAGGGCTGGCCTTGGTGCCACACTAGACACTCAACAGTAGCCAGCTGCTCTGTTGCTTGGTATTGCACCACATTTGCGCTTCTTTTTGAATTTTCGCATCTTGACCTTTTTCTCATAGGCATTCCAGCGGTGTTGGAGCAAAGGCTCCCGTAGCGAAAATTTCCAGATTGGCATAGAGACCCTGAAACAGCAGACCCGACCTGAAGTTATTGTTGTTGACGATGGTCTAAACCTGGTTGAGGTAGTGGCCTACAATGAAGATCTTCATGTCAGCCAGCTTTTTGTTGCTGAATTCGTTAACTGGATCTTGTGTAGGGCCGGTGGCCATGTGGGGGTTTCTTCTGATGTGTGCGTCATCATTGAAGATGTAACCGTTGAACGGATAGCAAAGAGTCAAGTGTACGAAACCTATCTTGCTCTAAGGGTTGATATATCCTGATTTTGTTTCTTCTGCTGTATGCTGTCATGGATTCGTCTATGCTGATAGTCGGGCTGAGATCCAGCACTTATTGAATGCTTCATTGATGACCTCCATCATCAATCGCACCTTCATAATCATGTTCATTGTCCTCCTTGGCGTTCTGCTGTTTGATCGCTTGTCTAGTTGTGGGTGAGGCAGTCTTGGGATCAGAACCGGTGAAGAACGGTTTTTAGGACTGCCAAAAGTTGTTGCATATTTCATTGAATCTTGTTCTGGTAATGGCGTACCAGATTGCTTCGTTTCCCAGGTATGGTGACGTGGACCAATACTGCGCAATCTCTGCTGGGTCGTTGTGGCTCATGATGATCATTGTTCCGACAATGGCCAGAAATTCCTCTTGTTCCAACATGGGAGAAGGTCGTATTCGTTTCCATTTTGGCGATGTTTGGCAAGCTTGCCAGATAGGTAGTTATTCGAAGGCAACCACTGCTCGGCAAATGTTGGTTCTTAGGTAGAGTTGAAGTTGCAAATCGCCTCTCCTCCTTCCCGTTATGACGACTTGCCTGACTGAGTGACTAGTGAGACGGGCATTGTTCACATCTGTTCGGCAGCTAGCTCTCGGTTGGAGTTGAAATTGGCCTCTCCTACTTCCCTATGCATAGCAACTTGCGTAACCCTTTAGGATGATGCTAGGAAAATAACTCCTGGCTTGCTAGTTGTGCTCCGAGGTCTCTGCACATCTCCTCAAGCCAACCGTCCTTTCCTCGTATCTTCACATGCTCTCGGCTGGCGAAATGCTTGGCATTGCTAGCGACGAGCTTAGCATCGTTTGTGAAGTGCATGGTGTTACTTGAAATGGTTGGCTGAAACGCTGCGTGACATATCAGTAAATTAAGGTGCATCATTGATTCTGGAGGGCATCATTGTGTGATGACAGTACCCATTTTCTTCAATGCCTTGGGGGAAAGAGGAGAACATCCGTGGACACAAGGGATTCCCTTTCCATGAAAGATGTAATCGTAGATTATGACTTGCCAAAGTCGTTTGAGGGTTTCCAGTTGGTGGTTCGGTTCTAGTGTATGAGGTGATGCTGCTTCTGCTGCCAGTGACGTTGTTGTTGAAGGTGGTGGTGGCGATAGTGCCATCTCGATTGAATTTGTTCCAGTGGTAATTGCTTTTTCGTTTTCTACCTACTCCGATGAGATGATGTAGACTGATTTCTCGGGTTTGCTGTAATGTCCATGGATGTACCTGTACAGCGTTTCGCCCTGACCAGTGGGACCAAGTATTCATTACATTCGTGCAGGTGGGAGACGTCCATGGCAGTAGCATCCATGTAGTATAATACGTTGTGTCACTGCCTATCAACCTGCTATATTTGCTTTCATTGTGCATTGATGGCTGCTGTTCGAGACATAGTCTTCTTGCGCTACGGAGATACTAGAGACAGGGCCTACCTCTACTGGTGCAGGCTGATGTATTAGGATTGACCAACGGCACTTTTGTGGCGAGGCTTCTGTTAATGATTGCAGCAGCGGAAAACCTGGCATTAGCATGGAAGTAGTGGGCATGACTGCCAATGACTTTGGCAGTTGTTTCGATTATTCTGGCCTTGTATCTGATTCATCTACTGCTGGAAATAACCTAGTCATTGTTGTCGTCAGAATGGCTAATTCATTTTCTTGGTCGTCCTCGTCTTTCTCATCCTCCTCGCCATGTACTGCTGTGCTGCTTCCTTCGTAACAGACCTCGTTTTCCTCGCAGTAACATGTGTCATCTCATTGTTGGCAATGTCTGCTGGTGGCATTTATGGCTATGCTTGGCTTCTTTCTTGGCGATGTCAAGTACTGGCATTTGCAGCATTGGTTTGCTTGAACATTCAGCGAGTGGCATAAACTGGCTGTAACTGATCGTGGGTACTAGCTGAACCAATGACTCGACTGTTGAGTTGGCCATGGCAGCATCGTCTACCACTTAAGTTGCTGGTCATGCTATCATCGAAAGCCCGATGTCTGCTGGAGCTGCTGAGTTGTTGACCATGGTGTCATCATTCTCCACAGGTGATGACTCCCTTTGACTCGACGACATGCATATTTTTGGTCCTAACGCTCCGGCTGACTTGAGGTTCAGCTTGCTGCATTTCACATTGCTCACCCTTTCTTCCTTGACTTGTTTGTGCCTCCTAACGATGAAGTCTGCCATCTCCTCAAATATTTCCGTGAAGAAATCCACTTTCTTGCTCTTCTTGTCGTATCTGCCGGTGTAGTCCATTGGAGACCCAGAGGAACCTCTCATGGCTTTGCATTAGCTTAGGACTCCAAACTCAATGGAGTTGCCACCATGTCTTGCCGGTCCTGTTCTTGTCTACTGTAGCATACTTGGGAATCGTCCATCAGTGCTGTTGTTGCCTTCCACCTATCTTCTCAAAGAGATAATGATCATTTAGTGGGCGGAGCATTATATACGGTTAACCCTCACCGCTGCACGTCGATGTTGCCCACATACATGCAGGATGGTGAAATATATTCACTAAGGTGTAACCTTGTATAATAGCTGCACAACCCAACCCCTGTAGACCAGGTGCTGTGATGTGATTGTATAACCCAAAATGAGTCAATAGGTGCCACAGGATGCACAACCGTCATGACGGCCAGTGGGATAGAAACGGCCAGACACTATAGGTGATCACCTGTCGTTTGACCTTCGATAAAACCCCATGTCGCTGAAACAGGCATGGCATTTGGCATCAGAGACATGAGGGTAAGACGCAAATGCCCATGGCTTGCTGGCCCTGTATGCTGGTGCCACTCAAAAAACAAAATAAAACAGAAAAGACATAGGAAAGCAGTGCCTTGAGGTTTCTGGGATGGAGAACAGCATTTCCAAAGGGAAAGCTGGTTGATGGATGTGTTTGGTGGCTTCCCATTTGCAGAAAATTCCAAAATCAGTGTTGTCATACTGTTAAAAAGGCCATTGCAGGATATTCACTAACTTGCACAATTGCATCACTCAAATCGTGTTTATAAAAATAAACGCAGAATTAATAGCTGCCTGCTTTTAATTATTGCTATGTCAGATTAAATCATTGAAAAGACGTTAGGGCCAAAAATAGAGGAAATGAATAAACCGTAACGTAATTTCAAGCCTTATCTCTTGTGTACCAGTGTGCACAGTGTGCGCACTTTAAATGAAAAGGACGAAGTCCAAACGTGAAAAGCGAGTTGTTAATGGGTCTCTGGTACCCAAGTTCAATGCATGTAGCAATCTAGATAAATGGCTAGGGACTTTATATCCCAGGAATTAAACGTCAAATCTAATCTGGCTACTCACCTATGTAAACATGGAACTTCAAAAAACGTCACAATTGTGGAGATAATAGTTAGTCAGTATGTGGTTACGTTCATTCTATGGGCCTAGAAATTAAATACATCCAAACGTTTACTCTAGCCATTTCCTCCTACAGAGGCTGTAATGGTGGAGCTGGAGCATGACATCAGGAGAAAAGAGTTGACTCCACTTCTTTGTATTGTAGGTCCAAAGTTGAGCTAGTTTATTTCGCGGGAAAATCATAACAAACTACAAACAAGCATTTTAATATTCATGTGTCATCTACCTAACCAAATTGCTCTCTGATGGTAAGTTGTAATGATGTGAAATCAGTAAGAAGTCCCATTAGTTCGTAGTATCAACTCACTGCATACTCGTGTAGGCAAATCACGTAACTGTATAGTATACCATCAGATGGTCACCACACATTTCCTCAGAAGAATTAGGATGAGTTCAAAGTCAGGAAGGGCTGAATCCATTATAGAATCATAGAATCAAACATAGCGATCACATTGCAAGGAGAAATTAGAGAGAGAATATGGTTAAGTGGAAAAACATATATGAGTAAACAAAAACTAGAGTTAAGGAAGAAAAATAAATAAAAACTGAAACCGAGAGTAAAAAAACAGTTGCAGAATGTAAATAAAGCGCTTAACTATGTCACAACAGTAAATAAAAAGAGTCAATAAGATAAAAGGAACAATAATGACTGTAAACGTACAAACAATAAAATTAATCAATGGTAGTAGAAGGTATTGTTCATCCGGATAAATAGCTAAATTACCATGTTTCACCTGGTTCACACCTGTTTTGCAAAAGTGTGTCCCGAGGTTCGGTCTTCTTTAATCATCTATGATGAGAAGTTTAAACGTAGGCTAACTGGTATTGTTATCTGATGACCTTTCCAAAATTTGTAGAAACGGTAGTTTAGGGGAGTAGCTGTTTGGGTAGGCAATGAGATGCAACTGCCATTTTGTCGTCGTTACGTTGGTTTGTGTGGTCAAAGCTGCATTCTTGTAAGATATCGCGTTGTCAGACCTTTTTTATTTACACCTGGGATAGCTACATTTGAGGCTTCAATGCTATGCTGAAGTTGGTAATTCTTTGATTGACGTTCTGGGAGTTGTTGAGTTGATTAGACATAGTTTACATCATGTTTGTTTTAATACAATTCGGTTCCGTGCCACTATTGTTAACTTCTCTGCTACCTTTTGTAATGTAATTTAGGGTATTCGAATCTGATCTTTGTGCTCTCCAGCTCTTTTAGGCATCCTATGAGTTATTCCTCACAGCCTTTGCACAGCATTTAACCAAAAAAGCGGTCTTGGTCATATCGCAGAGCCATACCGAGATCCTCTACGGTGGCTCCTGTGATGGCAGGTAAGCAACATGAGTCAGCTGCTATCTCTAGGGAAGTTGAACTTTTGAGTTACGCAATGGACTGGATGTAGGTTACTTTTCTATTCCCAACCTAATGCTGTGCCTGTAATCGGAAGCTAGATGAAACTCCACGTCCAATAGTAACCAAACCCTGGCTCTGTTTTGATTTGTTGTCTGTTTTGGTTTGGTTCACTTTGTCATGGGGCTCACCAGTTTCTACCAATCTTGAATTGAATTGGCTAAATTGTCCCACTCATTGTCATGGGCAAATAACACAGTTTGGGTTCATACTCACTAAAACAAAAAACAAAACAAACAGACAAAATGGCCAGTAATTTTAAATGATTAGAAAAGAGAAGCGGCAGAAATTGGATAGCTTCAAAGATTAAATAATGTCAAGTTAGAAATAAGATTGTCGGGATATACATGAACAGCTGGTTGGGGTGCTATGTAGAAGAAATAGGATATCCTTTCTTTAAACACACGTTGCATACCTCCAGATAATAAATAGAATAAAGTTTTCACTGATTTAAAAAGCTACCCAATTCGTTCCAAGTAGCAACAAAACTAGTTGTCACTACAGTTGACTGTTAATTGAGATAGAATGATTGTAGACTGTTGTGACACCCATCACCACGTGTGAGGCAATTGTGCATTTGATGAACTGTAAATGCATAGTTGTGGCTGAGTGTGCTACGTTACTGTCTCATTTATAGTCACAGTTTCCACCAAACTTCTAAATCGTTTCCTGAGGCTATTGGATCTATTTTGTCCTACTCTGGATACAATTCCGAGATCCTATCTTAATCGGATGTATGCCAGTTTGAATCCCCAATTTGCTGTTTCTCTAATTCCTTCTGAAAACCTCTCATTAGGTTAAAAATGTAGGAAGTTTGTCTACACTATCATTAATTTTGTTCAGATGAGATAAGAGTAGGGGCACTTGCGATATTGCAGAGAAGGGCAGACATCCCTACACCCCCATGATGTCAGTTCTGGTGGTCGTGGCTTTGGCATCACATCCAGTGGCCATAACTAAGATGTCATTTTCCAAGATGGCGCCACCCATTAAACCCGACGTGGCATCATTTTCCAAGAAGGCGGTCTCCATGTAAACTGGAAGTGTCACACCGGGTCAAGGTCAAAGTGGTTCAAGATGATCAATGGGGCGTACCTTTTGCTACCTCTATGTCTCCTAATGCTACCTCCAAGCAAGCATTCGCGATATGGAAGAGACAAACAAAACACCCCCTGCTACTGTCGAATTAGCAACTGAAAGGTCGCTCTGGGGTTGGACACTCATGCAAATGCTTTATGAGCTTTCTCATTGTGAGAACTCTCTTGAGTGTTTTTTTCAGAGCGTGAAAATGACGAATTAACCTAACCTAATCTAACCCCTGGGTACCAAGTTTCAGTTCCGAGAAACAGAATACCCGTAGGACAGAATAACGTGTGTTAGCAGGGCAGATGTGGAGTGTACGGCAGCAAAGCCAACATCTAGGAGCCGTCTCAGGTTTTTTTTTAATAGCGGCACTCACAATGTGCGCACGGACATGGGTATTAGCTTAAAATGTACAGGTTGGGGGACGAGACCTACCGTAACACCGAGTTTCATGAGCCCCGACTGCTGGTTTTGGAGTTATCAGCAAATAACCGCACGGCCGTAACAGTCGTAATGCGATTTCCACTTGGCCATGCGACGTTATTCGTGAATAATGCTGGTCACAGGATGCGCACGGACCTGGAGATAGGCGTAAAATGCACAGAGGAAGAGACCTATCCTGACACTAAGTTCCATGATGCCCACACTGCTGTTGTTCGAGCCCCGACCATTTGACCGATTTTCCGTAACACTTGTAATGCTACAAAAAATCTGTTTGTGGTCACACGCACCACAGGGTTGGTCTGATTGCTACTGTCTGTTGGTGTCATCCTCATGGCAACATCCAGGGAGCACAACCCAATTTTAGCACTGATTGGACGAATCTTTCCCCCTCCCACTCATGGTTCAAGATAGCACGGCCCACAGAGTGCGCACAGACCTGGTGATGGGCTAGATACTTTTAGGGGATGACGTGCTGTTATAGAGTTATAGGCGTATATAGTGACAACAGCCTCGCTGGTACAACTTGTAATTGTTTGCTATCATGTTTATATGTTTCCCAAGAATAAATGGTGAACCAAGATACAAAACCTAGGATGGACTCTTTCTAATTATAAGCCTTACAGCTACACCTGGGTTTTTTTTCCAACAGTTCGAGCCGCTGCCTGTCACATGAACCTTCTCCCTGCCAATAATTTATGGATGCCTTTCTCCCGGTCCTAAATAGTCGACAGCCGCATGAGTCTAGGAAGCTGTACTTGGAGTCTTTAGGGGTACTGAGTTAGCAATGCTAGATGCAGTACATAACATCAAAGCACGATTTGTTCAAGGGTCGGGTACTTCATGCTGTCGACCCGCACTTTGTCACAGGTTTGATTCTTGCTTTCGTCAGTAGGAAAGCCTTCTTCTGCCTTAGCAACGCTGATGTAGGAGTCCAAAATATGCAGAAGCAGGACTGTAATAAACCCGGAGCATACAAATTCATTATAATTTCGTGTTATATATGTCGTTCCCATCATTGCCCCCAAAACAACGATACGACGTGGTAAAAACTTCGCCAGAGCAACCCCAAGCTCGTTGCTCACTCTTTGACTATTAATTTCGTCAATGAAGTAAAATTCAATTATACCACAAGATATAGTACGTACTATTTATCTTCTTAAATTAGAAAAAAATGTCTATTTAAAATATTTTTGGGTAGCAGTTTTCAATTTAAGTCAATCTAATCTTTTTAGCCAGCCACTCACTCGCTGTCTGTTTGCGTTAAATGACAGTGAGCATTCTTTGTAGAATCTGAAGGATATGATAGCTTTGAATGTCATGTGATGCGTGCTGTACGTAGAAAGTTTTGTGGAGAAAACTTTGTGTGTATAACTTATGTAAAATGCCCAAATGTTTTACCAGCTAGCTACGAGAAATCGTAAAGGCCACAGAAGAACTGTTTGAACTTTGACGTGGAAATGAAGATTGCTCATTCCGTGTTGTTGTCGGAAACACCACGAGCGTGGATATTCATACAAACGTTCTTCTGATGAATGTGTATAAAGATCCGATAACTCTAGCTGTCTCTTCGTTTTCTACAGGCCGTGGCCGCCATCAAAAGTATCAATAAAATTCAAGGACCCTGAAGACTGGTACATTCGTTAGCAATCACCTCGGCAAGAAATGAGTGGGCTACGATGATCAGAGGAGGTACGATTCTTTTTCATTTGTGTCTTAGCTATTGTTTACAGTATGTTTTCTTTTCCATTTTGGCAAGCTGAACTCCAGTGGAAATAGTAAGTAAAAGAATTGCTAATCAATGCAATTTGCTCCCCACCCCATCCCCACTAAAAAAAGGAGTCACTGACTTTTATGCAATTCCCCTCGTAATTAGTATCGAATTTTCAGAAAGTCTGTGATATTTTCCCTACCCATGTGCAAACCAACCATGCTGCAATGAAACCCACTGAAAGGTGTACATGCAATGCAACCCATGCAACTATGTTAGTTTCCTAAACTTAAAGTGGTACTAACTCTGATTGAAAGTAGACAGAATCTGGCAACATCTAGCACAATGCGAACTAGTACTATTTAATTTAATTTAATTTAATTTAATTTAATTTAATTTAATTTAATAGCAACATCATGTTGCCAGTTTCCCCGAGGGGAATGTGGCAAACTTTACAATAAGAACATATTTTCCAAAATTCGAAACATTCTATCACTTGCTTGCACAAAGGGAAGGAATGCACAAGGGCATTTCTTTAAACTAACCAAACAATGCCATTTTTTTACAGAAACAAAGAACCACGACCGCCCTCATTATTGAGTGAAAATTTGGTACGTCTTCCTGCACCTGGGAACAAACTATTATAAACGTTAACAATATCATTGCCGCTAATGGTGCCATGGTATTTCCATTGTGTGTGTGTGGGGGGGGGGGGGAGTGGGTCTCGTGTTGTGTGTCAAAAACTACTACATTTTTTAAAGGAATGGTGGGCCACCACTGGCCTATTGCCTTGTGTGGAAAACGGTATTTTTTTTCTTTTATGAATGTTGGCGTTCGCTTTGTGTGGCAAAAATTACATTTTTTATTATGTGGGGCTCTCACTGGGCTTCCACATCCTGGTCCCTATTTTGAATTTATGCTCCTGACCAATCTAGTAAAGCCGAAAGCCGAAATAAATCTTGAGGAGTGAAACAAAATATTTTCCCTGTAGGCACAGTTGGGAGGGGAGATTTGTACCGAGCAGGAACCCTGGAAATTTTCATTTAGCTGTGTCCCACCTCCTCGTACAGGTCTTCAAAATTTTGTTGTGAGTCTTTGGGGTGCTCCGTAGGGACCGGTCATGTATCGCAAGGGATTGGGGGATTGGGCAAATTTTTTTACATGATACCAAAATATGTTGGCCCCCCCCCCCCCCCCGGCTGGCTGTCAAAAAATTAATAGTCCTCCCCTACACTTAGACGAAAAAATTTCCAGCCCGCTCCATTCCCATAAAGTGTGCATGAGCAAAACATGGATATTCAGGCATGTCAAATGTTAGACCTTGATATTTTAAATTTCTTCAAAATGCAAAACATTTTCAGTTTAGATGCGCTTGCTGAGCTATAACAGTTCTGTAGAGTAAATAATATGTAGCTTATACACAAAACTCATTTACTGTTCTGCATTATCCCTTTCATAATATATGCAAATACAAAAACCGAAAAACCGTTACTGGGATTACTTTGAAACTCTTTACTAATGCTCGTGCACTGTTCTAGTTGTCGTTCGGAAATATTGATTACTTCTGAATTTTAGCATTCTTTCCAGAAGGATGCGTTCTTCCCTTAAGGTTTTGAAGATTGTTTCCTGCCGGCCAGCTGCGCAGTCCCTCTAAAAATGTCCAGGCGAGGCACCCTGAAATCTTTTTTCCTTCCAGCATGCACCAGTACAGTCATGCTTCCTGCTCTTCCCGCTTCAGCTTCGCCCTTCGCCCTCTTCGCTCGTTCAAGTGCTACATCCGAAGACCTTCTTCGCGCATGGCCATATCCAGAACAACTTCGAAGGCCTCTTCTCCTAGGATTGGCTATCCTTAGCCTGTCAGTACTCGGCCCACCGATCTGGACAACATGGTAAGACCATCGTCTTCACCTCCACTCTCGGCATCGGCTTCTTCTCTCCCAGTAGTGTTGGCGCTATCAAACTGTCTTCTGCCGAAGACCATCTTCGCTCATGGCATGACTTAGTACCACACCGAAAGCCTCCTCCCAAGCATGACTTCTCCTTCGCCAGCTTGCCTTCTGCCTGTCGACCAAGACATTTTTGTCAATCTTCACCACCAATGGCATCGGTCTTTTCACCCGCTGCGTCATTTTCGCCATTCAAGCCATCAACCTCTTCGCTCATGACAAGATCCTTGACTTCGCCAAGGAACTCCTTGCTCAGCAGAGCCTTACCATCCCATCCAAGTCCACCTCCTGTCGATCCGACATTCCTGCAAGTCCGTCGCCATCACCTTCACCTCCTACGTCATCGGCCTCTTCGCTCCTACCTACATCATTGGCCTCTTCAGCCTACATCATCGGCCTAATCATCGGCCTCCTCGCTCCTACCTGCTCTCAGCCAAGCCCATCCCAGGCAGCCAACCTTCTCAGTCCACCCTCGACCAAAAAAAAGCCAAAGAAGGAAAAGGCCAAGTCTCACACGTCTAAATCTCGGCCATCTTCAGCTGAACTTCCCTCGATCTCTCTTCACACTCTGCCTCGGCACTCTCACGAACCAACTCTGGCTTCTCATCATGACTCGCTGTTCTCAGTTCGTCAAATCAACGCCCTCATGGAATGAGCTAGCTGGGTCTTCCACTACAAACTTCAACCTAATCCACCGGCTTCTCCTCACAACAACGAAACAGACAAGAAGGATCTTCTCAGCTTCAACTGCCTCCTGGAAATGTCATCACCCTCACTTGCTGTACCAGCTAAACGTCACCCTTGTTTCACCTCAACCACAGCTTCATTCGACACGGTACATCTTCCGCCGACCCATGATGTCTCCTCTTCGCTCACCACGTCTTCAAGGCGCCTCATCTGCACTTCACCCTGCTAGTTGAACAACAAAGTGCCATTCGTCTGCTGTCTGCCAATCAACCGACTGTCTGCCACCTCATACAGACTTTCATTGCCACCATCAGTCTCGCCAAACAAGACACAAATTCCAAGACGTGATTTAATCTATTATTAGGTTCCTTTCTCCTCAACATCTCCTTTGCTCATGAAAGCAAGCCCCTCACGCCTTCGGCTGCTACATGCTGTCAGTTAGCCGTCGTCGAACATCGTTGCTGCTACTCAAGACTAACACTAACACCCTCGTTCACAGCTTTTCAAGCCTATCACCCTTCACTGTCTGCCGTTCACTATGGTTCCAAACTGTAGTCCCGGCCAAACCACTACTGCTCCGCAGACTGCCGTTTCTAGCTCATCATCCACCATCCTTCGCTGCCTGCAATTTAAATGTCTTCCAGACAATCGTCCATTGCCGACCATAATCCGCAACTCTTCTGACAGTCTTCTTCTGCTGTCTACCAGGAGCTCTTCAAGCACTGAATTCGCTAACTTCTGAGTAAGAACACAGGGGCTTGGCACGGACCAAGCACCAAACATTGACAGCGTCGGACGACAACGGATCGCCTGGCAACGGGAGAGCTGGATGACGGCTAGTACCACGCACGAATGTACGCTGAACCAACCATTACGCCTACTAGTCTTATTTTCATCGTCGTATGTGAACTAATCCAAGTGCACGCTCGCTCATAGAGGTGTAGATACATTATATTGTTATGTTGTGACAATCACTGTGAATACACTGAGAGTCCCTCCAGGTCACTTTCATCACGAGCAAAATAACAAGTACGCTGATAATAAAAGAATACTTGGAGGGTCCAGCCACTATTGATAGTAAACAATAAATCACCCATGAAACGGAGGCGTTTTTTTTTCTTACTGCAAAGTAGCATCACGAGTACGTGCCCAAATCAACAAAGCAGACGAATTTTGCCCTTGCGATGCCACATTCTGTGCTTCAAAGATATTTGGTAGTCGTTTCATCTTTGCACTGATCGGTTAGTTGGCTGCAATGTGTTGCTCGGCTGCCATTGGTGGAAAAAATGAGTGCGTCAATAATTCATCTTAAGACGTTTTTTGAAGCGCTTTTGTTTAGTTCAGAATGACGCCGCATAAGGGCAACGTGTATAGGTGGCGATCGCGTTGCATGAGATGGAATACATTGTTAAAGAACTAAATGGATACCAGGTATATGTCATTCGCTCCTGGTAGACGGTAGTGCGGCGTGATCAAAAAGCCATGGTACACCAAATACATATCGGACCTTAGGTTTTTGAATTAGCATGTTGTACAAAAGGGGTTATGGCAGAATGAATGCATCTTTGGCTGGAGGAGTGCCAGATTTTGGGAATATGTTGGGAAAGAAGGTGGCAGGTCGTATTTTAGCCGAAGGCATACAGCATAGATGCAGCCACGAGGGAAAGGTTCCACGCTCGGGCAAGGCATGAGGCGGTAATGGCTTTCGAGGTAGGATGATCACATTTTAGCGGAAGGAATGTCCTCAAAGGGTTTTAAGTAGATGCTGGGAAAAGAAAGTAGCAGGTCGCCTTTTAGCCAAAAGAGTGTCCCGAAGGGTGTTGGACAGATGCTGGATTCCATGCTACAAATAGTCAGAAGAATAGAGCTGATTACAGATCGAAGGTAGGCTGGTGAACAAATGCGTGAATGCTAGCATGCAGTGCTGCTGTCGGCTCTAAAGGCATACATATCCACAACACAATGCCCTTTGTTGTCTGGGGCTAAGAGAGAAACAGGTATGTCGGTGACATCAAATGGTTTGTGAACGTGACAGCTATAACAAAAATGTTCTGGAGACGAGCTGAACTGGAGTTGAGCTGTTGGACCGGCAGTGAAGACCGTCTAAGAGCAGCAGTCATCACCTTTGGGCATGGCAGGTTCTAATCTGGTTGAGCCATTTGGGCTGGTGGCAAAACTTTGGTAATCATCTACGGGTTCATCCTGTAGCTGATCCCCGGATCCGAAGCACTGGTACTAGCAACGATAGAGGTTGGACCCTTTTATGCTCGGAGCTATGATGTTTCTGATCTGGTCAGTAGTTGGACTAGTGACGCCACTTCGGTGATGATTGGTACGCCATTCTGAGCTGGAATTGAGCCATTTGACCCGCAGCAATGATTGGCTGCGATCTCGTGAACTAACCTTTGGGCTAGGAAGTGCTGATATGCCGAAGTTGCTGTTGGTTGTGTGCTGCTCAGTGTCTGGGGTACATTGATGTCGGGTGCAAGAATCGGGATAGGTGAGTGAATGAGCGGGGGAGTGCTGGCTCAGGGCCAGCCTATTACGTAGCTCCAGCGATCTTTGATTGTCGCATGATTCTTTGGAAACTTTCGGGCGCACTGGCTATGTGGCTGGTAGGCTACCGGTAGTATACCAGGCTTGTGCAGATATAGTGAGTGAGTGAAATCGAGTCTGGGGCCTACCATTAATATTCTCCTTTGGTCCTGGATTGTCCCATGATTCTTTGGAAAATCACGGGCACACTAACCATGGGGCAGGTAGTCTAGCGATAGTATACCGAGCTTATGGTGAGAAATTTGAAAGTCCCAATTCCCTTCGGTGTTTCTGTGACTTGGGTGTAAAATAGTTGTGTTGGCTGGTGTTGGTCTCGTACTGTGCATCGGCGATGCAATAGGCCAGGGCAGGTGGCAATGTCGCGTGAGTCATAGGGATTAGTTCTCGTGATTTAACCTGAGTGGTGTAAAACCTGAGCGTTGTGAGACCCATCAAACCCGGATGGCATATCACCATCCTTCATTCACCGGGCAGCATGAGCGCATTGGTTGGTTTGTTGATGTGTGCAGCGTGTGGATCTTTTGTTTTAAGTAAATTGGATCCGTCGGTGAAGACTTGGTCCATAAGCACTGTGGTCCTGACATACTAGGCTGGTTGAGCCATTTGGACTGGTGGCACGCATTGGTGGTGAGCGATGGATCCCCTTGCCTTCATTCTTGCAGATCCCCGTTCTAAACCAGAGTCTAGCCATCGGACCGAGTTGCGAGAATGGTGTGGCCTTGTGACCATAAGCTGTTCCGTCAACGATTCCGAGGTCTTTTGTGAGAACGGATCCCTCACACTGTTCCGAGGTGATCGAGCTGTTTGTACTAGTGGCTAGACGGTTGGTGGTGGATAGTGCTGGCAGACCCCCATTCTTAAGCCAAATGGACCGAACTGCGAACTGGTACTGAGCAGTGGGGTCCTCGCCCTTGGATTCAAGGTTCTAAGCTAAATTGGAGCTGTTTGGATTAGTGGCTTTCTAAATCTGGCTGAGCCATTAGACCAAGTAACAAAGACTTTGTGGTGAGCACTCATTCCCTTTGGGGCTTGAAGATGTGCTGACTCAGAGTTGATCAGAGTACGCTATTCAGAATTGAATTTTAGCCGTAAAGACTGGCCAAGATCAATGTTCCTCGCTTTCGAGCATGGAAGGTTCTAAGCTGGTTGAGCCATTTGGGCTGGTGCTGCCCCTGGATATGAGTCGCTGGACCTTCAGCGATAGTGACGTGACATACGGGCTTGAAAGTGCTGATATACTGAAGTTGATGTTGGTTGTGTGCTGCTGTGGGTCTGGGGCACATTGACGTTGAGTGCGAAAATCGGGAAAAGTGGGTGAGTGAGAGAGTGCGGGCAGGGGCCTGCCAATTATGTTCCTCCGTCAGTCTTTGATTGTCCTGTGATACTCGGGCTATGTGGCGAGTAGGATACGGTATTATACCGTGTTTGTGGTGAGAAAGTTGAAAGTCCCGATTCCCTTAGTGTCTCTATGACTTGGATGTAAAGTAATTGTATTGGCTGGTGTAGGTCTCGTATTGTGCATCGGCGACGCGATCGGCCATAACAGGTGGCTGTGTCGTGTGAGTAGTAGAGATTAGTTCTCATGACTACACTTGAGAAGCCTAAAACAGTAAGTGTGAGATCCGTGAAACCTGGATGGCGTATCACCATCCCTCATCGACCGGAAGGGATGAGAGCATGGCATAACTCAGTATTCGTTGGTTTGTTGATGTGTGCACAGTTGAAGCTGTTGGCAAAGATTTGGCTAATGAGAACTGTTGTCCTGCAATTCTAGGCTGGTCCTTTGGTGGTGAGTGGAGGATCCCCCTTGCCTTCATGCTGACAGATTCCCCCGTTCTAAACTGTGGTCTACCCTTCAGAACGAATTGCGAGACTGGTGTGACCTCATGAACGCAAGCTGTTCCATCAACGATCCTCAGTTTCTTGTGTGGATGGATCCCTTGTCTTTAGGCACGACGTTTTGTTCTGAGCTGGTCGAGCTGCTTGGACTATTGACTTTGGTGGAGATCGGTACACCTTTTTTAACCGAGTTGAGCCATTGGACCGAGTAAGCGAGATGAGTGGTGAACACTCTTTTCCTTTGGGCGTGCTCTTCTGAGCTGGTCGAGCTGTTTGGAGTAGTGGTGAGACATTTAGTGGTGGGTTGTGGCCGCTGACCGCCAAACTGGACCGAATTGCGAGTCTGGTGCAGACCAGTGTAGACCTCGCCTTTGGGCTCTATGTTATAAACTATGTCGGACCTTTTTGGACTAGTGGCCTTGTTTGGTATAGATCGGTATGGCTTTCTATACCAGGTTGAGCCGTTGGACCAAGTTAAAAAGACTTGGTGGCGAGCACTCTTTCCCTTTGTGGCGTGTGGGTGTGTTGTCTCTGACCATGTCGGAGTAGTTGGGCTAGTGGTAACGCTTCAGTGAGTCCCTGAACCCACAACGAATACCGGGTCCTGCGACAGTGAGGTTTGGGGCTGTTAGTTTTAGTTCTCACAGTTAGGCAGAGTGAGAACATAATTCTGGTGAAAGCTAAGTCAAGATCCATACAATCTTGATGCAGCTGCCAACAGGTTTGTTCGCATGGCTTTTTTCCGAGCTCTCTTCAGTGCATATGTTCCTGCGACAAGGGGTGCACCACCAGATGGTCTCGTGCCATTCTTGTATTCTTCTCATGGCAATGACTGGTACCCATGACGGTTGGAAGTCTGAGGGGTGTGCTTTTCATACTGTGTGAGTTGGTTGGCTAGTGACATTCTGTGAGACAACTGAAAACGTCTGCCGGCTTATTGAAGGTCGCTGACCATGACCATGTTGTGCCTGGCCTTGACGAGAATCTGGTTGAGTTTTTGGAAGAATACTTAGTGGTGCCATCTTATTGACCTCCTGCTGATGTAAAACGAGAATATGAGGTGACTGACCATGTCCACGCCGTTCATGCATTCCATTTAAGTGGTGGCTGCTTGCGGGCAAGTGACTAGGCATTTCTGGTCCCAGATGAGTCGTCCAATAGTACATTCTACAGCCAAGGAATCTACGTTGGTGCTAAGTAAAGGAATGGCTTTGGTGTCGCACCAGATGCTCAGCAGTAGTGGGCTGCTCTAACTCAGGATACTGCGACAGTATCCGGAGTCAGAGCAGCCCACTACACATTCGTGCTCCTTTTTGAATTTGTGCAACTCTTCCGTGTACTCGTGTTGCATTCCGGGGACGTTGGGGCATAGGCTCCCACATGTAAAGGTTCTCAGCATGGCATAGAGCACCTGAAACAGCAGCGTGGAGCTAAAGCGGTTGTCAAATGGTGTAATGCTGGTTGGGGTAGTTGCATGCAGTATAGACCATCGTGAGCCATCTTGTTGTTCCTGAGTTCCTTGGCGGGGTCGATGGCCACACGGCACTTTTTCCAATGTGTGCCTCGTTGTTGAAGATGTAACCATAGATTGGGTCGCAGAGAGTGAAGTGTTCAAAGTCTAGCTTATTTAGCTTCTTGAGTTGGTATATCCTGATATTAGAACTTCCGGTGTACGCCGTCATGGACTAGTGTAGGCAGAAAGTTTGACTTTGGTTCCTGTATCTACGGAATACCTCGTTGATGGCTTCCATCATCAGTCTTACCTTCATTATTGCAGCTATGTCTGCCTTGGCCTTCTGATCTTCAATGTCTTGCCTGGTCATCGGCGAGGCAGTCTGTGGGAGTGGATCGGAACCAGCGAATAACAGTTCGTTGAAGAGCCAAAAGTTGTTCCAAATTTGATTGAACCTCGTTCTGGTTATAGCCGACCGTATGGAGTGATTTCCCAGTTCTGAGGATATGGAGTAATCTTGTTCCATCTCCGGCTGGTTGTGGTAGCCCATGATGATCATTATTCCTATGAAAGAGAGACGTTCGTTTTTCATCAACAGTTCCCCCATGGGAGTGGATTGTGGTTGTTTCCGATTTGGCTACATTTGGCAAGATTGCGTGATGGGCAATACTGCGGGCTGAGTGACTGGCGTGGCGCCCGTTGCTGAACGTGTTACCTCAGCAGCTGGCTCTTGATTTGAGTCAGAAATGGCCCTGCCTCTTCCCCTCGCATTTGCGACGAGTGGATCAGCGATGTTGACGACGATGATGCTGACTGGCTCTTGAGTGTCTTAGCTACCTCTGAGCATATCTCCTCTAGCAGCAACCGATCTGTGCTCAATTCTTCTGGTGGTTCTTGTACTGGTGGACTGCTTGTTTAAAACAGTTGGATGAAACGGCGACTAATATATTCAGCTGTCCTGGTGCTGAATGCACATCTTCTGAATGTAGTTATTTCGTTGTGGCAAATCCATCTTCTTCTTTGGCACGGGGGTGGCTCGAGGAACACCAGTGGCGGTTGTGGTATTTCTGGGAACCTTTTAGTTTTGCAGATGTTGTCGTACAGTATGACTCGCCGACATCAGTTGAGGGCTTCCAGTTGACTCGGTTCCAGTGACGGTGGTGGTGGTGGCGGCTTTACTTGCTTAGCTGCCCATTGTGGTTGCAACTTATTCCTCCACTGACGAAACTACGCAGATTACTTCTTTGGGTTGACTACAATTATTCATGAACGACATTTTCCCCCAGTGATGGGAATGAAACATCTTTTGGCTCGACTCATCATTGCGGCAGGGATGTTGCAACGGCAGGGATCAGCCTGCGATAATCATAGACTGTAGTTCAGTGCTCGAGACTTCTCGTGCTGCAGAAATGCTGAATGAGGTGCCTGGCTGCCTTTGCTGCTATGGGAGGATGTAACAGGATTGACCAACCGCGCTCTCTTGTGGGCAGTGCTTCTGATGATTGCAGTGGCATTGGTGTAGTGGGCAACATGTCTGATGAAGTTAGCGGTCATGTCGAACTGTCTGGCATTGTTTCTTCTTCATCCTCACTGCTGGACGTAAGCTTGATGTCATCATCCTGTAAGTCATTTTCCTCGAATTCGATGTCCACCTGGTGCTCCTCCTCTTCCTCATCGTTGACTATCTCGTTGCTGCTGCTGCCTTTGCAGTAGTCCTCGGTTGCCTCGCAGTAATATGTGTACTCTGATTCGTCCTCCTCCTCCTCTTCCACGGCGACGTCTGGGTTTGGCATTTGTGGCTGTGCTTGGTTCGACCCGGCAACTTCTTCCATGGCAACGACTGATTCTGGAATTTGCTACTGTACTCAGCTAGACCTGGTGGATTCCTCCATGGCGACCTCCAGTCCTGGTATTTGCAGCTGTTGTTCACTCGGACATCCAGT